>SKCR01046469.1:0-41511 GCA_019454045.1 Zanthoxylum bungeanum
TGAAATAAGCAAGGTAAGAAGAATGTGGTTGATGATGCATTGTCACGCAGATATACTTTACTTACATCATTAAGTTCTAAATTTCTTAGTTTTGAATTTATCAAGGACTTGTATGCAAACGATCATGTCTTTGTTGAGATTTACAATGCCTGTGAAAAAGGTGCATGTGATAAATTTTATAGACAATGTGATTTTTTATTTAATAAGAATTAATTATGTGTGCCTAGTTGTTCTATGCGTGAGTTATTGGTATGTGAAGCACATAGTAAAGGTCTTATAGGTCATTTTGGTGTTAAAAAAAATTTGGATATCTTGCATGAGCATGTTTTTTGGCCTAAAATGAAGAAGCATGTCATGCGCATTTGTGATGGGTGCATTACTTGTAGGAGAGCAAAATCTAAATTTCACCCACATGGAATTTATACACAGTTACTTGTTCCCCAGGCACCGTGGGTAGATGTTTCCATGGACTTTGTGTTAGGATTGCCTAAATCTAGGAAAGGACGACACGCTATTTTTGTTGTGTTGACCGTTTTAGCAAGATGGCACACTTTATTGCATGTCACAAATCAGATGATGCCACACACATTACTGACTTAGTTTTTCACGAGGTTGTTTGTTTACATGGCGTGCCTCGAAGTATAGTATCGGATAGGGACGCGAATTTTTTAAGTCACTTTTGGAAAATTTTATAGGGTAGGCTGGGAACTAAACTATTATTGATAAGTGTGGTTTATACCCACTTATTCCGACATCCTTAGCCTATTATTTTGTTATGTTTCGAGTCATTTAATGTATTTTATAGTTTATTTTATCTCTTATTTGTAGGAAGCATTAGAACATCGATAATGGAGCAAATACGTGTGTTTCGGGACCTATTGGGAGCATCGGACTCAAGAAGCAGTAAAAACAGCATCAGCTGCGTACTGAAATTAAAAAGGCTATAACTTTTGATCTAGAAAGAGTTACGAGACCCATAATATATCGATTTGCATCTACTCCAGGAGATCTAGTCATTTACATACATTTTCCAGAGATTTGGGCGCCGCAACGCCCACTGTTCGGCGCCGCAGCGCCCCCTGCGGAAGAAAACCTGTGCAAGCCAGGAAAGTGATTTTTAGGGTTTTTAACAATTATTATGACTCTCAGGCTCTACTATAAATATATCAGTTCGTCCAAAACTAGAGAGGAGGCTAATACACTGCACAAAATATCAAAATAAATATTTTTAGAGATCCAAGGAAAGGATTGAAGAGCGACAAGATGAGACAAAGGTTGTGACATCCGAGGAGAAGAGATTCAATTCGGGTTTTATCTTCTTGTTTCTTTCTTAGAACTCTAATGATTTCCATTAGATTCATGATTTGTTATTCATTGTTTTTATCTTTTGTCATGAATTAAACTCCTTAATTCTGGAGAATGATGTAATCTATGTTTGAACCTTGTATTGTGTTTATCAATTTTATTATGAAGTTTTATTAATTTATTTATATTCTTTTGAGTTTAATGCTTCTTGATTATTGGCCACAATTGAAGATGATGAATGTTTAGAATCTATCGCTCGAGAGAGGAGATTTTGAATAGATCTAGAGAATATAACCTAGTATTTTATAGAGTTCGAGAGAATCTGATGATAACTTAGATTTTTATTTTTTTTTTATTTTTTTCTTACGAGGTAAGTTTGAAAAGAAGCAATGGCAGATCCTGTTAGTGCACTGATAGCTCAAGTATCATCCCTCACGACTCATCTAGCAGTATTGACAAATCAAATGGGCCAACCGTCTATTGAAGCTGCTTCTGCTAATGGAATGCTTTTATCCAACAGAGGAGCAGGATTTGAACAAGTACAGTATGTGAACAATAGGAACTTCAACAACTATAGAGGCAGTCTTATGCCTAATTATTATCATCAGAATTTTTCATATGCTGATATGGAAAACATTTTGCAACCTCCCCATGGCTTCGATTATTCAAGAGCTGAGCAGAAACCTTCCTTAGAGAACCTCATGAGCACGTTTGTAGCTACAGCTTCAGAGAGGTTTGAGAAGAATGAGTCAAGGCTGGATAACATCGAAACACAAATGGGCAATATAGAGGCAAATATGAAATCTGTAAAAGCGCAAATTGGGTTGCTTGTTTCTTCAATGGCCAATCAACAGACATGGGTGTTTCCGAGTGATATTGAAGTCAACCCCAATGAGCAATGTCAAATCATAACATGTAGGAGCAGAAAAGAGTTTAAAGACACCTCTCAGGACTTAGGCAGTAAAGAAGATGAAATGATATTTCAGGAGGAAACAGTAACAAAAGAAGAAAACAAAGGTGAATTGATAATAAGAGGTCAAAATGAAGAAGTCACCTTCAGTGTTTTAATAGCCATGTCGAGCCCTCAAGGTGATGTAGAATGTCACAGGATAAATACAGTAGAAAATGGAGTTGAAACCAGACAGGGTGAATCAGTATTTCAGCAACCTATGAGCATAGTGCAGTCATGTATAAAGGAAGATTCTTTGCAGCTAAACCTGAAACCAATCCCAAAGCGCCGTAAAAAGAGGAAAAGAAAGGCCAGTGCTCACTTGGAGATGATCTCTGGAAGGTTAAAAAGGAAGTCAAACCAATTTTGCTGAATATGCAGTCCAGAATTTCCAACTGGGGGACAATTTACATATTCTGTAAGACCATCTATGGATAAATCACCACAGCCTGCCAAGCTGTCTTTTTCATGTCATAAGAACCGGTGGATACCAAAGAAGAAAGCAGATGAAATTATTCGGTTCACTACGTTTAAGCCACCATAACCATTTGGGTGGTTGCGTCTGGCTGAGGACGTTAAACTTAGCGCTAGCGGGGAGGCAACCCTTGCATTTAATTGCATTTATTTATTTTCTTTTTTTTTACTGTGTGCTATTGTTTATTTATTCGTTTTGCATGCTATTTATGCAGGTAGCACGAGACACACAACGGCCGCGCAACCAAATTCTAACCAGAAAGAGTCTGATCAACTCCATGCACGGTAGTGTTGTTCCTCACACTTGTTCTTTAATTTTTTTATCTTACATTGAGGACAATGCAAGTTTTAAGTTTGGGGGTGTGTGCATGCTGTTTACTTGCTATTTAGTTGTTTAAGTTTGAAAAAAAAAAGTTTGTTTTAGTCTTTGATAGTAAAGCATAAATCTTGTGATAATATTGTTTGTTTATAAGTGAAATTTTAGAAATGATAAGTGCCCGATTTACTTTTATCTGATGCCTTGAATAACTGATCTATGTTAGACTCGTAAGCACTTAAAAACAGGTTTTTAGCAGTGAAAACTTAAGTAGTTGACAAGGTGACTAGTTGAAGAAATTGCATGTCGATGAATGACCGTTTGCTTAGATATCTATCTTGATTTGCTAGTGTTATGAAGTGTGGTATAGCTAAAAAGAAAAATGTCTCTAAAGAAAGAAAATAAACCACCTATAACCGATAAGCGTGAAGCTACCCATGGGCGAGTATTAGGACCACCATGAGGAGAAATGCTACCTTAAAGGGTAGGTGAGTTGAAAAAAAAAAGTGCATAAAGAGAAGCAAAAAAGAGACAAGAAAGAAAAGACAAATCATATCATACTGAGCACAAAATAAAGCAATTACATAGCATAATTGAGATATTTAGGTTGGTTTGACCCATCGATCCCAATTTCTAAACGAAATCATTAAGTTGGCTTACTTATGAGCCAAGCTGTGACCGAACCTGCAAACACACACACAATGTGAGTCTAGCTTATATGATTTACTCAAGAACTTGGATCTGAGCTGAATTGCGTACTTTGAAGGTTCTCTAATTTCATTTAAAAGCTTTCTTTGAGGAAAATTTTATGTGCAACTATCGGGACTATGTTTTGTTAATTTTTATATTTTTGCATGATTATGTGTGAATGACGTTTGTAGGTGTCGTCGCTGTAAGCCCTCACGAGACTATAACTCGTCCACTAGGGCAGCCTATGGGTTTAAAGGCTTGTTGCATACGCTAAATGCAATCGTGATCCCTACGAAAGTGGCTTAGTTAGTTTAGTAATTTTTTATTTGTTATTTGAATTTAGTTTTTATTTTATCTTTTGCTCGGGACTAGCAAAACCTTAAGTTGGGGGTGTTTGATAAGTGTGGTTTATACCCACTTATTCCGACATCCTTAGCCTATTATTTTGTTATGTTTTGAGCCATTTAATGTATTTTATAGTTTATTTTATGTCTTATTTGTAGGAAGCATTAAAACATCGATAATGGAGCAAATACGTGTGTTTTGGGACCTATTGGGAGCATCGGACTCAAGAAGCAGTCTAAACCAGCATCAGCTGCGCACTGAAATTAAAAAGGCTATAACTTTTGATCTAGAAAGAGTTACGAGACCCATAATATATCGATTTGTATCTACTCAAGGAGATCTAGTCATTTACATACATTTTCCAGAGATTTGGGCGCCGCAACGCCCACTGTTCGGCGCCGAAGCGCCCCCTGCGGAAGAAAACCTGTGCAAGCCAGGAAAGTGATTTTTAGGGTTTTTAACAATTATTATGACTCTCAGGCTCTACTATAAATATATCAGTTCGTCCAAAACTAGAGAGGAGGCTAATACACTGCACAAAATATCAAAATAAATATTTTTAGAGATCCAAGGAGAGGATTGAAGAGCGACAAGAGGAGACAAAGGCTGTGACATCCGAGGAGGAAGAGATTCAATTCGGGTTTTATCTTCTTGTTTCTTTCTTAGAACTCTAATGATTTCCATTAGATTCATGATTTGTTATTCATTGTTTTTATCTTTTGTCATGAATTAAACTCCTTAATTCTGGAGAATGATGTAATCTATGTTTGAACCTTGTATTGTGTTTATCAATTTTATTATGAAGTTTTATTAATTTATTTATATTCTTTTGAGTTTAATGCTTCTTGATTATTGGCCACAATTGAAGATGATGAATGTTTAGAATCTATCGCTCGAGAGAGGAGATTTTGAATAGATCTAGAGAATATAACCTAGGATTTTATAGAGTTCGAGAGAATCTGTAGTCCTTTGAAGTCGTTAAAATAGAATCACAAATCGTAATGAGTTGTTAACTATTGGATTTTTATAGAGATATCGAAGTCTATAGTTGATGATATTTTCACTCGGCACTCGAGAGAGGGAGTGAATATTTTAGGAGTCTTGACTTATAAATAATATAACTGAACAAAGATTAATTGGCATGACAAATACATAGGTGACAGCTAGGTGAAATCAGGATCCAGAATCTCTATTTTATTATTTTTATATTTTATTTATATAATTAAATCTTTGTTAAATATTGTCTAAATAAAGTTAGGATTATCAATTATAGTACTTAGTGCGAGTTAACGCAATCCTTGTGGGTTCGACACTCTTAACTAATATTTATACTAAAACTTGACACCGTACACTTGCGGTACGATATAAAAATATCACACCAATTATTTTCCACCATTTGTCACCCAAAGACTGACGGTCAGACCGAAGTCATTAACCAGACCCTGTCCCAACTATTCGTATTATTATTTCTAAGAATTTGAAGTCATTGGAAGAATATTTATTTTTCATTGAGTTTGCATATAATCGTAGTATTTATTCCACTACTTATTATTCTCATTTTGAAATTGTGTATGATTTTAACCCACTAAGACCTCTGGATTTATTGTCTTTGCCCGTTGATGAGAAGGTTAGTCTGGATGGTAAGCGCAAGGCCAATTTGGTCAAGTCCATACATGAGAAAGCACGAAAACACATTGAGAGGAAGAACGAACAATATGTCTCACATGACAACAATGGTAGACGCCATGTATCATTTGAACCAGGTGATTGGGTTTGGGTGCACATGCACAAGGAGTGATTCCCAAAGCAACGATAGTCCAAACTCCAACCCAGAGGCGATGGCCCATTTCAGATTCTTGAGAAAATCAATGATAATACCTACAAAATGGATTTACCGAGTATAATGTTTTTGCATCATTTAATGTTTCTGACCTCTATTTATTTTAGGAAGATTCAGGGTTAAATCATTTTGAGGAGATGGGGAATAATAAAGCCCAGGATGCAGCCCATGATGCACACAGACGGACCACCATCGTGCATATCCCAGAAGGTACAATCACGAGGTATCGAGCTAAGAAAATTCATGAAGCAATGTATGGATTCATACAGAGGACCATATCTGACTATTCCCGAGCCTATACTACATTGAGTATAGGCTTGAAGCTGGATGAACTCGTGATGGTGAACCTTATTCAGGCCGTGGAGCAACAAGATACTTAGGCCTATTTTATTATAATTATTTGTTAATTATTATTTTTTTATTTATATTCGGGCGTATTACTTAGGATTTATTATTTTATGTTTGGGAATTAGGTTAAGCATGCATGGGTTTGCAAGTAGGGATAGCTTAGGTTAGTTTAGGATACACGTCTGTTGGCGTGTGGGTAGTTTCATCTTTTTATAATTTATGGGTTAGGGTTTTGGTTGAAGCCTCCTTATAAAAGACTTACTTTTGGTTCTGTTTTGGATAACTATTCTCTAATAAAAATATATCAAATTTGTGAACTTTGAGAAACCCTCAATTTGTTCTCACTGGTTTTGGCTTATCAAAGGTCTACTAAACCTTTGTGGGGCCCAATTAGCACTTTAGGTTTCTGTTGCTCGTTCTTTAGAGGTTTAGAGTTTTCAACCGAATTGTCTTGGCTTTTTTAGGAACGATTTCAGTCTTGTGTGGGTTTGCTTGGCTTGCTCCAGGCAGGTTTTCATCGGGTAAAGACACAGTATCTTATACAATAGATCATATATTTCAAGTAAGAAATTGGACCACTTCCATGGGACTCTTAAAGGTTGGATTCCCTAAAGTATTTGATGAAGCCAGGAACGATGGTCATGGTCGAATTGAACACAACCCTAGAATGGGAAATGGTCGAAGTGAGGCTCTATGATGACTATTGTCTTGGTTTACACCAACGGCGGAACTGTTCAAGACTATGGTCACTGGTTTTCCAAGTAAATCTGATAGTCATTTACTAGGGAATGTTCAAGGCGAAAGCTATCTATTCTGATTCAGTTTTTCTTCAAGGAAACTCTCTTAAGTGTCTTCATTTATTTGTACAAATTTTCAATTTGAAAATTGTGGGGGATTGTTACATATTTTCAATATAGAAAATATATTTAAATGGTGTTTTATTGGAAAGACATGATCATTAATTTTTGTCTTTTAGAAAGACATAATTGAAATGATATAACAATCTAAAGTGAAAAGATATAACATTTTAAAATAAAAATGGTATATTGAGGGTTATAACCCTTTAAAGAATTGCAACCTTAAACCTAAAGTTGTCTCTTCAACCCTCCATCTCTATAAAAGGCCCCATTATGTTAAATTGTTAATTCATTCATTCATTAAAAAGTTAGACATAATTCGTGAGTCTAAAGTCTATAGAGAGAGTTTACACCACTTTCCTTAGTTCATTGTTCTTGATCCAAAGAGTGTTCCTTAATCAAGAAGTCGCCAAAAATTCTGGGAAATCGTTAGCCACATATTTGTAATGCAACAAGACATGACTTATAAATTCTTAAAGAAAGAGTATAACTCGGCTTGATATAATTTCCATTTCTACACAATCTTCTGGTTTATCTAAACTAATTATGTTTTATATCTATGTTTGTGTTTGCATGTTAGACTCGCTTGTACGAAAAATTATGTGTGATTTAATAAACCAACAAACATCCCGCTAACAAAACTAAAATTACAATACATATTATCCAAATTGTATTATTCAAGACTAACAAGTGTTACTTTCAATAGATAAATTTGGATTTTGCGGGGAGGAAAAGGAGATATTGTAAAAATAAAATTTCCATGCTCTGGCACTTATCTCTTTCCCATGCGGATAAGAGATATGCTCATTCATGATTAGGCTATAATTTTCCATAATAAAAACTCTAAAGTTAAGAAAATTCTAACACGTTCTATTCTAATAATTATTAGTTTCGAAACCAAAATGATGATCTTTTGACTTTCATATATACACATATACACCATTATGATCGATCTCTATCTTGTTTAATTCCATGTACTTGTACTGTTGCTGACCTAAAATAAACTCCTCCTCCAAGTGTGAAACAAACAAAACTTAGTTGGATATAATATGTGAAACAAACAAAACTTGGTTGGATATACAAAAGGCTAAATCAACAAACAGCCAAAGGGAATATTAAAGAAGCAAAATGACAACACAAACTCTCATATTTCGGCAATACCATTTTCTCATCATGGCATGCCTATTTAATTGTTAAAAGAGATTATACATGCATTCAAGAATCAATAGATAAAAGGCTCTGATGATCAATGATAAAGGTCTATGCCCTTATGAGATTGTTTTGGCTAAATGGTCACTACAGAACAAAACAGTGACTAGATTTTGTGAACTAAAAAAACCCCATTTTAATTTGGCTTTTTGTGAGAGAGTTTAAAGCAAGGAGCTTAGGTAGCCACCAATTTTGATACGCAAATAAGGATATAAAACATATGTGGGTTTTGTGTGTGATGTGATTTATGGTAATGGAGATGAGTCAAGAAAGCAGATTTTACAAAGTTTTTTTAGACAAGACAAGCATCAAAGTTTATCTGCTTATACGACCTTCCATTATGTTGACCCAAATTTTTTGAAAAAACAATGTTGTTTAATCACTCCTCTTTCAATACCATTTTGTTTCTTAGTGTATATAAAAGAGGAGCTCTTCTTGTATTATACTTAGCAACTTGATTCACTTTGCTAAGCTTAGTACTGTCTAGCTCCTTATTTGCTTCCCATTGTGTCATATACTATGGCTAATTTATCAAAGAAACAAGTCTTGTTAGTGTCATTAGTCATGTTATTGGTGCTTGTAGCAAGCTCAGAGGCACGCCCGTCTCAAGGATTCTCAATGTTGCCAAAAGAAGTCTATAGCAACCTTATGTTACGCAAATTGGGTTATGATGCATCAAAACTCGAAAAATACAGGAGGATGCTAGGTTCGAATCCTGAGAGAGTTTCGCCAGGAGGTCCAGATCCACATCATAACTAGGGAACATCAGCATTGACATGTTAATCATAACATATCATATAATTATTACAAATAAAACTTTTGTTCACTTGTATACTCCAATCGGGAAAATTTGAAAATGGCTTCTCTTTAAATTTGTCAAAAACATAGCTGAGGACTTTCTTTACTAGGTCTTTTCTGACATCTTTCTCTCTTTTGTTCTTCTGTTTCTTCTTCCCAATTCGGAAACTTATCTGAGCCCTTTTGTGCAAGAAGATTATAAAAATTTTCAGGATTAAAATGCCTATTTTGCTCTCAAGTGTTCTGGACTCTGAAATTTTTTGGTTCTTACATCTTGGCTTATTTCGCTGCTGGATTCCACTGTCACATCACATTTGTTACAAACTTGCTCTGTCCGGAGCTGCAGCCAGTAACTTCTGAGGTTGAATGAAACTGCTGTCTGAATGCAACAATCATCAGAAATTTTGGTGGAATTGATATATAGACTAAATAATTAGAATTTGAGTTCAATTGGGTTCAGTAATATTCAATCTCACTGATATTTTCGTTTCGTTTTGTTTTTTTGTTTCCTTTTTTTTTTTTTTAATTTTCTGATAAGTGCTTTCTTTCTGTATGACCTATAATGGCAGGATCACTTTAAATAGCTCCCTGATTAAAAAAGGTTTATGGTATGAGTTTGTTGTCTACTTATTATAGCCAAATGAGGATTCCTGGCAATTGCATTAGCAAAAAATGTTGAATTTTATATCATCACTTCATACAATTCTGTGTTGGATATCATTCTATTTCTCTATATACATTTATTTTGAAATTGATTACTCATAATAGTGATTATACATAGTAAAGAAGAAATTTTAAAACACGTGCTATTATTTTATTGGAAGATTTCAATGGGATCATCTTACATAAAGTTTCCTCTCTATATTATGTACATCAAATACTCTTTACTATAGCAAAGCAACAAAATTATACAGATCATAATTTTCTTAGCTTTTGAAGATTGGAATGTTCTGTGAATCAAATTAACACCCAACTTCATTAGCATATCTAATTTAATAAAATATTTTTGAAAGTAATTTCTAAATATAGGGTTCTTCATAAAGAGGAATAACCTCTCATATAAGCCGATGACATTTTAGTTGCAGTAAACATAAAAAGAGTATGGTTCCTTGCAGGCCATGCCTTTCCTCTGCAACACTTTTGGACCAAAGGTGGAGGCACATAGTCAATCCAAAATTTTGTTAAAATATCTCTTATAAATTAATGAAAGGTCTGGTTTGTTAATTAGATAATTTCAATTTGCCCCCAATAAAATGAAGAATATCTATCACTTTTTTGTGAAAATCAAATTTTACCCCTACTGAATCAAGATTCTAGCATCGCCGCTATTTAGGACCATCTCTTACCACTAGCTCCAGTGCCTCAACAAAGGACTTCACATTAAGTGAAAATGTGTATCCTAATTCCTCATTCATAACTACTGTCCCATCCCAACTATGCTTGGATAATTTGGAGACAAAACTGTTTTGCCACAATGCATTGCTTCAATCAGAGTAAGATCAAGCCCTGGAGGCCTCAATGTTGGATTCACAAACATATCAGACAGTTGGTGAGGCAACCAAGATTCCTTCAAATTTAGGCCTAATACCACATACCTTCTTCTCTAAGGAACTATTCCTGCTACAAGTAAATAAACATTGGGAAGACGCCTTGTTATCGAAGAAAAGGCTTCATCTAGCAGAGGATGCCCTTTGTCCCTCACAAGGCTCACATTTGCAAGGACACCATGCTTTTCGCTAAACCTAAAATGGTCGGCCTTACATTCTCAAAAACATTAATAAAACCAAAAGGTCGAAACAATTTACGACCAATGCATTTAAAATAAATAAACATCATCACATGAACAAATATTTATTTAATGCTCATTCTTATGATATATAAAATTTTATATTTCATGCATATATACATAAAAAATAACTCAACCATAATTATCACATAATTAAAATAAAAAGAGAAGAGTGAGAACACTTTTCAACCTAACTTTAATACCAATTGTAGGAATGGATTTCCCTCGCACAGTACCGGGATCGACCTTAAATTTTTTTTCTGCTATTAAACCCTCTTAGCCGAAACAAACAGCCCCTGAATTTTAAGTCAAGAGCGTGTAACTTTTGATAAGTCAAATTTTAGCATTTGATTATTCTGTGACCGTTCAGCTCCCGGTGAAGCATGCACGGTTTGCCTCTGTCTCAAGCCATGCGTGAGCTGCTTATAATCTCAAGCCACATGCAACATAGTTCTTCTTTTATATTTAATGAGCGCCACTTTGCATTATTGTCCACGCACCCTTTGATCATTGAAAGTGTGTTAATTTTGATCTGGCCATTTTCATGCATTTAAATTGGAATTTGAAATTGAAATTGCTTTAATCACATCACTTTCATTTTGAGCCACCATGATCCAAATTTCATTAACCAAATTTTTCCGAGAGATTGTGAAAGATCAAAATAAAGATTGGGTTTACCATTAGATCTTCCGTGTTATGATTCATCATCAGAAATTTATGAGAGTGGGCTCGAATCAACTCACTGGAGAAAAGATTTTCTTGAGAGAAATTTCCTAATGGCTAGGGTTATGAAAACAAGACAAAATATTTTAATTTATATCTAGGATTTAGGTTAATTGATTGTGCTTGTACAAAATTAACTCTAGCCCTAGTCACACATCAATATTGGCCAATGGTATTTTTCTCACAAATAAATTATTAATTTCAAAAATTAAATATGATATCAAATATCATTTAATTTGAAATTAAAATTTAAAATGTAACTTATATCATGATATAAATTACATATTTGATTTTGAATTAAATCAAATCTTATATTAAATGATTATCTAATAATCATTAATATAAAAACTATATATTAAATATTTTAATATATAGTTACAAAGTGTGACATTATATAATTATTAATCAAGTTAATAGTTATGTCCTTAAATAATTTTCAATTATTTAATATTTTTCAAGTGAGTTCATAATTGGACTATCTAATTATTCCATGGATTTCTATAGTGTAACGAGCTAACACGGGGACCAAATGGACCTACAGTTCCGAGCTCCAATAATCCCAAATTATTAATTAAAACTCTTTAGTTAAATATTATGAATTATTAACTTTAAGTTATTCCACTAAAAATCTAAAGCTGCACTCTCGTTACTGCATATATATTTTATACCAAAACTCGTTGGTGTCTATCGATATAATCATTGCATACAAATTGATTCTCCAAGAGTATCTCATAATTAGAACCGAGTCATAATATCCGTTATACCCCCTCTAATTATTTTATGTCATAAGTATCATTAATTCTCTAATGACCGATTTATTCATAACTATTATGAATATTAATCTTTCTGTTCGTAATAGAAAGACTTGAACGCTCTAACCGTTCAAGTACTGAATCAACCCTTAAGGAAGATATTGATCTACTTCTTGCAAGAAGGAATGGATTCCAAATCTGTAACGACCGATAATTTTGTCGACTAGTGATCTCGACTACTGGTTGATTCTGAGACGAATGTTACATAACATAGTTAAATGGGACACATATACGCTAATGAAATAATTTTGGGATAAGCGATATATTTTTGAGATTCCAATATGACACGGTACGATATTTCACTACGGACAGTCCATAGTATTTCGACCGTAACTTTTTCGTACGAACTTTGATTTTTATGAATTTTATATCGTGAGAAAGCTAAGACCGAGAGATACAACTTTCACGTTGAGCATGTTGCCAAATTCGAACACGAAATAAGTCAAAATCGCAAATTCAGTGACTGTTATAGTAAACTTCGGATTTGTCTAGAAAAAGTGAGGTGGCTTAATATTAACCACTCAAATCCATCACACAAAAAAAAAAAAAAAATCACCCCCTTCTATATATAAGACAATATTCCTTCATTCCAAAAGTGGGAAAATTGTGTAGAGAAATAGAGGAAAAACGTGAGCATGAGAAGAGAAGAAGAAGAAAAAGGAAAAGAAAAAGAAGAAAGAGAGAATAGAGAAGAGAGAAAAAAAGAAACAAATGATAAAAGGACTTGGCAACCATTAAAGGCATGGAGAAGTGTTGGAAATCAAAGGAAAATAGGTAAGAAATTATGACCCAAATTGTATTATATTAAGTTTTGTTGATTTGAAACTTGTAGTATATTGTGAACTTGGATGTGATGGTGATTGTATGATTTTTGTATTAAGAAAATGATGATTGGGGAAACCCTCCAACTTGTAAAATGTTTGGGGTGTAAACTAAGTAAAGTTCATGAATAAATATAAGTTGGTATTGAGTGAGGTATGGATTGTGTTGTGGATGTTTGTTGAGGTTTTATGGAATGTTGTTGATGGATTATGATTTTAATGTATTGATATAAAAAAAAAGTTTAGAAGAGTACTTATAAGAAGATGGTAAAATGATGATATGAGGATTGTAGGATTTTGGCTTTGGGAAGTGATTAAATCATTGTTTAAGGTTGATAATTTGATATGGAATTGGTGAATTTAAGTTCAATAAGTTAGGTTGTGCAAAAAGATTGTTGTGGAAGTGATTGTGGTGATTTTGTGTAGTAGATGAACATGTAGAAGCATGACGTAATCCTGGAATTTTACTTCGCGTCGCGACGCTGATGAGTGATAAATATATCACTATTTTCCACTCCTTTGATCTAATATTTTGTATAGTTTCTTGGATTTTATGAATATTTTTATGTGTTTTTGTGTTATTTTGTAAATAAATAAAGGTTTGGAAATCATTGGATTCAAATCAGGGCCAAAACAGCGAAAAACGGACAAAAAGGGAAAAATCGTCATTTAGGCGTCACGACGTGCAGCACCTCTGCGTCACGACCTCTAACGTGCGCTGGACACATGTCGAAATCAGAGAAACTTGCTATCATGTGCTTTTGCTAAAATACACCAGACACATGTCACCATCATATCAAATCAGTTAACATGCGCCGGACACGTGTTACCATCACATGCTACCGACAACAACATCGACACACATCATTTGCTAAAATATGCCTGCCATGTGTCAATATCACAATGAATCACGCTAACGTGCGCCGAACACGTGTCGTCATCCCATGCTTCCAACATTAATAATTCAGCTGCCGATGAAACCGCGTACACGTGTCATCATCTCCGGAAGCCACGTGCCATATGGCGCAAATCAACGTCGCGTCGCGACGGGCGAAACCATTGGTGCCTATAAATTCTGGCCGATTTCATTTCAAAATTCCATACCTTCCTAGAGTTCCTAATAAGGGACTAAGGATTGTATCTTGTTTGTTTAAGTTTTTGTAATTTAAATTAAGCATTTTTATTTATTTATTTACTTTCAGCACTTTTAATTATGCACTTTTACTTTTAGCACTTTTAATTATGCACTCTTACTTTTAGTAATTTATTTTATTTCTTTACATTTTATTTCTTTTATGTTCAGTAGTTAATTTACTGCTGGGGTAGGGTGAAGCTTTTTACTTTTATAATTTAGATTAATTTCCCTCAATTATAATATATATATTATCTAAAAACCTGACTTAATTGGATATCGCCTTATTGGTCGGTTGGACTTAATTAAATTGATTTTAACTTGACTTAATGGGATACCGCCTATATGGTCGGTTGGTAATTATCACGTAAATTTATATATTATAATAAGAGAGATTTCTAAATTAGAAATAGTAAAGGTAGATTAATCTCACTTAATTTATAATATGAAAATTGTAATTTAATAATATGGATTAAAAATTGATACCGCCTTAATGGCTGGTTTTAATTATGTAACATAATGTGACACCGCTTATAGGTCGGTCTTTAGGTGACAGATGATTACCGCCTATATGGCTGGTTTATGGATAAATAATAACACCACTTTTATGGCTGGTTCAACTTAATTGGGTAACACTGATAATTTCCATATTATAATAAAGTGAGATTTCTAAAAGTGGATCTCTTAACCCCATCATTTTATTTTTATTCTAGGGAAGTGATGAAACACAATATTCACAAGCTTAATAATTTATTTAATTATATTATGGGTAAAATCTTAGTTTTTTTATTGAATCTTAAGCTTAATGCTTCTTGTTAACTGATCACCAATAAGATTGATGTGGTAAACTTAAAATGAACTTGGAAAAATGATTTTAGGTTTTAGCCTTAGTTCCAATAGCTCACGATCTTCCTTAAGGATAGATAAACCTTTAATAGATTTCCTTACATGATAGACATATACTTGTCGGGCGGGGGTAGCCACAATTGGAACTTGAACTTAATGAATTCAGGTAACTTGGTTAACATAGACATATGATTAATTATGTTATACTGGGTATTTACATCTGACCATTGACAGAAGCGTTTGCATATCTTCGTGTTCCAGGTTAACAGACTAATTTATTCACACGTATAGGAAAATCAATTCATCTTTTTAAAAATATTGTGTGGAATCACAACCCTAGATATTTGTGTCTTGTGTTTTATTTTCCTTAGTATTTTCTTTTGTATATTTATTTATTTAGCAAATCCACATTCTACCAACCAATCAAGCAATCATTCTCTTCTCCCTTTAATTAGATACCTGTAAATAAATAGTATCAATAATTAATAACAACAGTAGAAATTAAGTCCTCGTGGGATCGATATTTTTATACTACTTGAACGATACGTGTGCTTGTGTTATACGCGTGTGATTACGCCGATCAAGTTTTTACCGCCGTTGCCGGGGACGTATTTCTTGAGTTATTAATTTTGAAGCTAAGTTAATTATTTTGAAACTATCTAATTTACTTGTATCTAATTTTCTTTATTTTTATCTGTAATTTTTATTTCCTTCTTTTATTTTTTCAGATGGTTGAAAATGGATCTTAGTTGGGTGATTAACGAATTACGAGTTTTTAGGGGTGTTCACGGGTCGGGTCGGGTCGGGTTTTTTTAAAATTTTATTAGACCCGATCAGGTCGGGTCAAGGGAAAGTCGGGTCGCATGGAAGTGGAACCCGATCGGGTCGGGTCATCGGGTCATTTAAAAAATAATATTTTTTTTATAAATTAATTATTTTGAAATATAAATATTAGTTATTTTATGTCCCAAAAATTATCATATATATAAAGTTTTAATACAAAAAAAAAAGTAATAAACAAATGAAATAATAGTAAGAACTTTAAAAATAATAATAATAATTTTAGAAAAATAATAAAATTTGTATAGGGTCGGGTCGGGTTTTAGTATCAAACTCGTTGCCCAACCCGAAAATTTCGGGTCGGGTCGACCCGACCCTATGAACACCCCTAACGAATTTTACGAGGTGAAGATACATCCCAAATCAGGGAGCAACAATCCGGTTTTCTGAGGCCTGTTGTCCAGCCCAATAGCTATCCCTGGATGTCAGAGGATGACAGATCAAATTAGACAATTAACACACAACTTGAATTACATATCTCACGGAGCAAATTCAAATAATACTGAGGAAGCCTTCGAGTATCCAGAATTTCATCATGACACCTTAACAGAGGACGAGGCTGAGCAGCATCAAGAATCAGAGGTATCAGTTTAGGAGCCCGAATCAACAAAGTCTCAATTTGATTTTTATTATTCATCAGACTCTGACGAAGATCAAGAAGTATAACTGTTTGTACCAACTGCACCAACAAGTGAAGATGAAACTTTCCATCTTCAAAATGAAGATCGTGGAGCATGTTTTGCACTAATGTTTGAAGAAGAGCTACATGAACCATTCATATCAACCACAGAGGATGAAGACCTAAAATCAAACACATCTTTATGGAGTATGCATTTCTTAGATGACAGATGAAGAGCTGAACGAGGAAATCCTAAAATACATCTGTGAAGAAAATGTGGAGGAAGATGAAAAAATGGAAGAGCAAATGACTAATCATATTGAAAATTCATGCATTCAGGAGAAACATCACTGTTTTGGGGAGTACAAATTAAAGATATCGCCCAGAAGCTTGACAAAATGGAACTCCCATTCAAAGTCAAGCATCATACGAGACCTCATGATTTTATTTCTTTCTTTTCGGGAACCACTGGAGCGACAAAGTTTAGAAAGGTGGCACAAGCACTGAATGAGACAATTTTTTTTTTGCCACTTTACCGTTAGAAGAGACCCTTCAAAAGCAACGCTCATGGGATTGTCTTTAATCGGACATCCAAAACCACACTGAAACCTCCTTGACATATGGATTTCAGTCATGTCTAGCTGAAGATAAAAAAATTTAGCGCTAGCAGGGATGCAACCCATGCAAAAATTTATTTTTATTTAAATTTTTATTTTTTGTATTTTGTGTATACATGTTGTAGTGATTTTAATTTTGTGTGTTATTTTTGCATGGAAATAAATAGACGGAGTATTTAGGCAAAGCAAATCAGTGAAAGCGGGATTTTCATGGAATAAAATTTGACAAAATCGCGAGGATGAAAATTCAATCCAGTAGAGACGGCGGAGTAAGGAGACAACTCTTGATACGCGTCCCAGCGGATTTATTCGTCGAAAGACTTGATTTTGTTAAAAACAATCTCGCGTCGCGACACTAAATACCCTGCGTGTCGCGACACGCAGACCTAAACACGGATCCCACATTTTTAGGGCACCGCATCGCGACGCAGGAACAACTCGCCCGTCGCGACGCGAATGCGGTAATAGGTTTTAAACCTGTAGCCGTCGCTTCTGTTATTCATTTGCAAACTTCATCTTCTTCTTTGTTCTTCATTTTCTCTGCATTTTTCTTCATTCAAAAACCGATTTCTCCACCAAATCACTCAACCAACTCGATTAAAACCCCAAATCCTCCATTTCCCCTCATTTTCCCTCGGTTTCCCTCACTTTCTTTTTCATTTTCTTTCTCAACCAAACACCCACAAGTGCGTGAATCACTCGGATATGTGGTTTGACATCACAGTTTTGGTACTTTCTTTCCTTGTTCTTCAATTTTTAGTTTTTATTAATTTCCGAAAAAAAAAAATAATAATAATCAGTACGTGAAGACAGTGAGTTTGTTTGTTTGTGTATTGTGGCTTGTGGACTTTGATTAATTTCGTAGAATTGGGGGCGAAGTGTGAAGGCGGTGAATTTTTGAAGTGTTAGATTAGGTTGAAATTTGGTTAATCTTGATATTTTGGGGGAGGTGCTTTCAAATTGTTGTAAAAATTTAAAATTAGAAATGGCCCAAAAAATCAAGAACCTCAGTGACAGCCGGACTGAGTTTTAATGCAATAAAGTTTGTATCGGCAGTCGCTGAGTGGCGATATGAGAAGGGAATGGGACAAAAAGTTCCGATAATGGAGAGGGGTTTTGAGATTAACCCCGGACAATTCCCTGAGATAGATATAGTTATCGCCACCAGGCACTGGCATAAGCTTTGCCATCAGCCCCACCCTACCTGTGTACCAGTAGTACGTGAGTTCTACGCCAATGCTTACGAGCATCAAGCGTATCAGGTGATAGTACGCGGTCAACAGGTAACGTTCAATAGTACTACTATCAATAGATTTTATGGGTTGCCCGATATAGAGGCTGATGAATATTCAGCAGCTAAGGATAATATGGACATGACTCATCTCACTGAGACACTTTGCATCCCCAATGTTGCATGGGAGATGAGTAGCAGCGGGGAATATATAAAGATGAGTTCTAGGTATCTTAAGCCTGATGCTAGGGTTTGGTTTCATTTCCTTACCCGAACACTGCTGCCAGTGACCCATATTACAAATGTCACTAAGGAACGAATGATCCTATTATATTGTCTGTTGGAGGGTTATACCATAGATATTGGTGGGCTGATATCAGCCAATATAGTTTTGGCTGCACGTTCAACACAGACTGGCTTGCTATACTGCAGCTTAATTGTATCCTTATGCACGCGGGCCAGGGTACCTATTGTTGGTTTCTAAGGTGGTCCCAAGATCAATATAAGCAATGAAAAGAACGAATACTCATAAGAAGTATGGCGGAATCATACTTACAAAGATCGGCTTTTGGATGCGAAGAACAACAAAAAATTTCTCCTTGTGGATGCTTTCGGCCAAGGCAAGATTTTGTTGAAGAAGATGAACAAGCTTCAAGCTTCCAAAGGATTCCAAGCTCTAAGTTTCGGTTTCCCTATCACCTTGTATTGATCCCTTGAATGTGCTAGCAAGTTAGGAAGAAAAACAATTCTTCTTCCTTCTCCAAGAGGCTCACGGTTTTAGTCTATTTTTGGGAGAGAGAGAGTTTTTAATTCTTTTGTTATTTGTTTTCCAAAAACATGATAAAATCAATTACCAAAAATTGGTATATACTTTCAAAAATTCAACCAAAATTTTTGGCTCCAAAATTGCATTGAATGTCCACACCAACCAACATCATGAATAGTGACTGCATGTCACTCACCAAAAAGGTGACTTGACATCTATCACTAAAGTGACAAGTGATGTGACTCGCGATGTGACTTGTGGGCCCCACTTTAATTCAAAATCGAAGTGGGCCAGCAAACACATTCCGGGCTCAGGTTCGTTAATTTCGAATTAACGATTTTTCATATGACTGAAGTGATACTTCCGTCTTGACATCACACCCAATACACTACGATTCTCAATAAACCCAAAAGAGGCGTACACAGAACCTGTTAAAGTCCTGGACGACCAAAACCAAAGCGTATTGATTGTCGCAAGTACTAGCGATGTAAGTCTCAGGTTAAGACCAAATACACCTACCCTGATGCGGACTCCCATAGACACATAGTCATACTACCAATGAGATTCCGATGGGTCTATCCAGAGCGAAGCTGTTTCCGTACCATCGGTAAACACAACCTCCTACCACACTTGCATAAGTATCCAATACTTAAATATATGAGAACTATGTCGTTACGCTTCCATAACACGCACAAGTGTGATACTAGTCTATTCCGCATTATCGATGTCCAGTCTCGATAATACTACTACTAGGGATATTTAATGATTAAATTGTCGTGGATTGATACAGTCTCATATCATCTCAATCCGGAACTAATCATAAGGACTTTCATCATTCACACATTTAAGTAATCTAATTACGAAATGATAAAAGGCAATTTCCTTTGCTACATAATAAATTTGTACAAAAACACAATGTCTTTTACAAATAGTGACACTATGGGTCATAATTTTCCAACAATCTCCCACTTGGCCTATAGCCAGTCACTCAAGCATCTAACACCTGAACTATGTACATGTCGCTCAAACTTTTGCTGAGGAATAGCTTTCGTCAGCGGATCTGCAATGTTGTCATCTGATGCGACCTTCTCGATCTTCACATCGCCACGATGTATGATCTCATGAATCAGATGGAAACGTCGAAGAACATGCTTGGATCGTTGATGAGACCGCGGTTCCTTAGCCTGCGCTATAGCCCCGTTATTTTCAAAATACAATGGAACGGGCTCAGTTGCTAACGGAACTACTCCTAATCCAATTAGGAATTTTCGGATCCAAACTGCCTCCTTTATTGCTTCAGCTGCAGCGGTATACTCCGCTTCTGTTGTTGAATCAGCAACAGTCTCTTGCTTGGAAGATTTCCAGCTCACTGCTCCATTATTCAAACAAAACACGTACCCAGGTTGCGACTTACAGTCGTCTTTATCAGTTTGGAAACTTGCATCGGTATACCCAGTTACCTCAAGTTCTCCATCTCCATAGATTAAGAAAGCATCATTAGTTCGTCTATGATATTTAAGGATA
Organism: Zanthoxylum bungeanum; assembly: GCA_019454045.1. Lineage (NCBI taxonomy): Eukaryota > Viridiplantae > Streptophyta > Magnoliopsida > Sapindales > Rutaceae > Zanthoxylum > Zanthoxylum bungeanum. The sequence continues at coordinate 20,849 of SKCR01046469.1, forward strand.
TTCTTAACCGCTATCCAGTGACTTTCACCTGGATCGGCCTGATAGCGACTACACATGCTCAAAGCATAGGAGACATCAGGTCGCGTACATATCATGGCATACATGATCGATCCGACTGCCGAGGCGAATGGTATCTGACTCATGTTGTCTCTCTCATCTTGAGTTTTAGGACACATGTCCTTAGATAGAGTGACGCCATGTGACACTGGAAACAGTCCCCTCTTGGACTGATCCATGTTGAATCTTTTCAACACTTTGTCAATGTACGTGCTCTGGGAGAGTCCAAGCAGCTTTCTAGATCTATCCCGGTAGATCTTATTCCCATAATAAGGGCTGCTTCTCCCAGGTCTTTCATGGAGAATTTTAATGAAAGCCAAGCTTTCACCGATGTTAACATGGGAATGTCATTGCCCATAAGCAATACATCGTCAACATAAAGGATAATGAAAGTCAGTGCGCTCCCACTAACCTTCTTGTATACACAATGATCATCTTTATTTTGAACGAAATCATATTCTTTTATGATCTCATCAAAACGTTGGTTCCAAGAACGCGACGCTTGCTTCAGTCCATAAATGGACCGATTTAACTTGCAAACCTTGTTTGCATGTTTAGGCACGACAAAACCGTCAGGCTATTGCATATAAACATCCTCCAACAGGTTTCCATTAAGGAAAGTGGTTTTGACGTCCATCTGCCATATCTCGTAATCGAAATATGCAGCAATAGCAAGCATTATCCGAATGGATTTATCATGGCAACGGGTGAGAAAGTTTCATCGTAATCGACACCATGTCGTTGACGATACCCCTTCACTACAAGCCTAGCTTTTATATTTGTACGTTGCCATCTATGTCGGTCTTCCTCTTGAAGATCCATTTGCAACCAATAGGCTTTACGCCTTCTGGTGCATCAACCAGTGTCCAAACTTGGTTGGTATACATGGAATCCATTTCGGAATTCATGGCATCTTGCCATAAACCGGAGTCGATACCTTGTATCACTTCCTCATACGTAGCCGGCTCGTCTTCCTCAATAAGATTAATATCCACATGAGGTGAGATCAGAAACCCATACCTCTCAAGTTGTTTTCTGACTCTCTCCGACCTACGTGGTCCTTGTGTATTCGAATATTGTGGTTCAGTCACATCCCTGATGGACTGTTCATGTTCCGTTGAGGATTCTATGCCAGGAACATTATCACTCCGATTTTCATCGAGTTCTACTTTCCTCCCACTTATCACTGCATTTAGGAATTCCTTCTCAAGGAAAACCGCATGTAGAGCAACAAATACTTTGTTCTCTTGTGGGTGATAGAAGTAATATCCTTTGGTTTCCCTAGGATATCCTACAAATAGGCATTTGTCCGATTTGGGTTCAAGTTTGGTACCTTCCAAACGTTTGACGTATGCCCAGCAACCCCAAATCTTCAGGAATGAGAAACCCGGTTTCTTTCCTGTCCATATTTCATACGGAGTCTGTTGAACAGACTTTGACGGAACCTTATTCAAAATAAGTATTGCACTGTTTAATGCATATCCCTATAAGGAAATAGGTAGCTCAGTGCAACTCATCATACTCCTTACCATGTCTAACAAGGTTCGGTTTCTCTGTTCGGACACACCGTTTAATTGCGGTGTTCCGAGAGGAGTCCACTGTGAAAGAATACCATATTTTTTTCAAGTAGTCAAGAAACTCATTCCTCAAGTATTTGCCACCACGGTCCGACCGTAATGTCTTAATACTTTTATCGATCTGTTTTTCAACTTCGTGTCGAAACTCTTTGAATTTCTCAAAAGTTTCCGACTTGTGTCTCATAAGATACACATAACCATAACGCGGTGCATCATTTGTAAAGGTTACGAAGTATTCGTATCCACCTCTAGCCTGGTTAGACATGGGCCCACAAACGTCACTATGAACAAGGGCTAACAGTTCGGTGGCACGTACACCTTTACCGCTAAAAGGTGATTTAGGCATTTTGCCTAATAAGCAAGATTCGCAGACATCATATGAATTTGGATCAAATCCGTCCAAGTACCCACTCTTCGAAAGTATGGATATGCGAGTCTTTTTTATGTGTCTCAGACGACAATGCCACATATAAGTTTCATCTTTATGACTTACTTTAAGCCTTTTGTTTGTTACATTTTGAGATTGGTTTAATTTCAAAATACAAAGACCATTATTTACAACAACAGTGCTTATTTATATATCATTTTTATACATAAAACACCCAGTGTTTCTAAATACAAAAGTGTACCCACATTGGGCTAACATAGATACAGAAATAATATTCCTAGTCAAACTAGGTACATAATAACAGTCTGTAAGTTCAAGTACATGCCCCGAGGGCAGTTCTAAAACAAAAGTGCCAACGACCAAAACGGCGACCGGTGTACCATTTCCAACACGGAGGTCAATCTCTCTTGAAGCCAGTCTCATGCTAATCCGCAGATCATGCACATCAGTACAAATGTGAGTACCACAACCAGAATCAAAAATCTAATTTTTAAAACTAGAAGTAGTCATGTTTATTTCTGTAACAAACATACCTAAGGCCGGTGCCTTGCCCGCCTTGATTTCCTTCCTGAGTGCCTTGTACTCGCGGCAGTCACGCTTCCAGTGACCCCGCTGTCCGCACTGAAGACAAACATCTTGGGATTTGTCCTTGGGTTTCCCAGAACCCTTTGACGATTTGGCATTGCCCTTCTTATTATGCTTCTTCTTTTTAACACCTCCAGTCACCTTGGGCCAAGCCCTCGGAGTATGAGATGTTGAAGCATAGTGCGCCTCGTGCTTCTTGCCCTTAAGGAGCTCATTTTCTGCCTCACGCAGAGTGGACATCAACTCTCCAAGAGTTTGGTCTTGGTTCAACATGTTGTAGTTCATGATGAACCCACTCCAAGTGTCAGGGAGAGACTGTAGGATCAAATCTACTGAAGTCTCAGCCTCGAAGACTATGCATATCTGTCTGAGCTGCTCAATATCAGCAATCATCTCTGAGACATGATGCTCAACAGACGTACCCTCTGACATTCGAGCCCGGAAGAGATTCTTCTGTAACTCATATCTTTGTGATCTAAGGTTAGATCGGTGGAGATCGTGCAACTTCGCCATCATCTCATAGGGATCCAACCCCTTGTTTTGACGACAGAATTGCGAAGTCATAACGGCAAGCATTACCGATCGAGCAGTGACATTATCATCGCTATGAGTCTTCCAAAGCTCTATCTCAAGCAACTGATCAGGTCGGGGCTTAGGCCCAAGAGGTCGCTCTATAGTATAGAGTAACTTCTCGGATCCCAGAATAATTCTGAGATTCATATCCCAGTCTTGAAAGTTTCTGCCATTAAAGACGTTGTCGCCCATGACAATATCTCTAATGCTTAACTTTCCAGTCATCTTAACCGTAATAGTCCAACTATTCGATTAACGATGTTTGGGTACAGTCTAACTGTTACAAGAAAAGTAACATAATATTAGTCCAACTAATAAAATAATTTTGACGAAATAATTTGAAAGCGCGTAAAGCTAAGTATTTGAACGAAATTGAAAATATACTAGCCTCCCACTATTTTTCGGCGAGCCTCTAACCCTCTGTGGAGTACTCGGGAAACCTAGTTTCCTAGTGGGCTAGGATCCCATTAAATAACACACAACCTTGACTTTGGCCAACAAGTTGTATGATATTTAACTAGGTAGATCTCGAAGATCAATTGGATCTCATCCAATTCCTAGATCTGGTAGGTGGACCTCCAAGTCCGAAACATATATACAATATATATGCCAATATATTTTCCTAACCTTTTCCTCTAAATCAACTAAGCCTTGGCTTTGGCACAACAAGCTTAATGATTCCAGTTAAGCGGGACCCATTAACCTTGGAAAGCTTCGTAATCAATGTCGATGGACAAGAAGTGATCTTGACTTTGGCCAAAAATTCACAACTTGGACAAGACACCGATATGGAACAAAGCTTTCATGATTCAAACACATCCGCAATTGACAAAGGTCTTGACTTTGGCCAACAAACCAGTGACAATCTTGGATCTTGAGTAAGAATCACTCAATGGAAGGAAAACGCTTAATATGTTTTGAGGGTTTTCCGCGTAAATTGGCAACCAATTTATTATCTTTGTTAGGTCTCATCATACACCCTTAAACGTGCATTCTAAAAGCATAATAAGGCGCGGAAAGTAAATTAATAACGATATGCGGATGGATATTTAACAGATTGTTCCTAGAACAAATCACTTTCTTTCCTCTCCCCGGCTAGCACTATTCCAACTTCTACCAAATTACATAATACAATAAAAGAAACCTCATTAACATTGAGGGGAATTAGGTGAGAATAGAATACAAAGAATCAATAAAGAGAGAAGGCTAGACACGCAGGTCCAATTTAATAAATTCTAAATTTACAACAATTTCTGAAATTTCCCTTTCCCTTCTAATATCCATCCGATTACGCTATTCATTCATCACATCCATGTATTCATTCAAGCATGTTATCTAATCAAATTAATTAATCTTTGAATATTAGTGATCATCCAATGTTCAAACAATGATTTGATTTGCGCGAGTCCAACTCATTTTAGAATAAGTACTCAAAGTACGAATTCTTGAATTACTATCAAACTCTTTAAATCTAATTAATTTGTATTCAATACTAATTCATTTATTTAATTCCAAATTAAATATTTACACTTTTTAATGCGTTTTAACGACTTAGATTCCAAATCTAATCTAAACGGGTCTCAAAGCCCAATTAACATCCAATGTTGTTTAATTAAAGTCCAATGGGCTTTCAATTGATTTCATAAGGCATGGGCTTTGTCAATATGGGTCAAACCCAAATACCAAAACCCAATTAAGGAATCACCCTTATTTTCCAAGAAACCAATTTAGGCCCATTAGGCCCAATTAAACTTTTAAAGCCCATTTGTTATATTTGGACTTAATGGAATGATTTAGGCCCAATTTGGATCCAATCCAATTGGCCTAAACCAACTTGGCCCAACCAAGCCCATTATGCCCAGATACAACAATTATAAGCCTAATTCAAAATCAAGCCCAATTAATTAAATTTCAATATTCCAAATTTCAAATTCAATTAATTCAAGTGTATTACATTAATTGATTATCTAAATTAATATTTCCAAAATACAAATTTAATCAATTAATCATGTATTAATTTTTCAACTCATGTCTAACATTTTTGAATCAAAAAATCATCTCATTACATGCTTATCAACTCACGGCATTCTAGGGTTTTATTTGTCCGATTTCGTTTTCAATCCGATTGAATCTCAAATCAACATTACCCATGTTTTTCAACTCATCCAATGATCAAAAAACAAAAATATCATGACTAATTAGGGTACCAAACTCTCGGCCAAGCAATATATTTGGGGAAAAATTATCCAATTCAATATTTCATGAAATTGATCATGCATAACACTATGTTATCATCATTCAACCATACTTAATCAAACAATTTCATCAAATCATGCTCAAATCATATTACCCTAATCATTTTCATGCTTAAACCTTGCTCCATGATACCATTGTTGGTTTCTAAGGTGGTCCCAAGATCAATATAAGCAATGAAAAGAATGAATACTCATAAGAAGTATAGCGGAATCATACTTACAAAGATCGGTTTTTGGATGCGAAGAACAACAAAAAATTTCTCCTTGTGGATGCTTTCGGCCAAGGCAAGATTTTGTTGAAGAAGATGAACAAGCTCCAAGCTTCCAAATGATTCCAAGCTCTAAGTTTCGGTTTCTCTATCACCTTGTATTGATCCCTTGAATGTGCTAGCAAGTTAGGAAGAAAAATAATTCTTCTTCCTCTCCAAGAGGCTCACGGTTTTGGTCTATTTTTGGGAGAGGGAGAGTTATAATTCTTTTGTTATTTGTTTTCCAAAAACATGATAAAATCAATTACCAAAAATTTGGTATACTTTCAAAAAGTCAACCAAAATTTTTGGCTCCAAAATTGCATTAAATGTCCACACCAACCAACATCATGAATAGTGACTGCATGTCACTCACCAAAAAGGTGACTTGACATCTATCACTAAAGTGACAAGTGATGTGACTCCCGATGTGACTTGTGGGCCCCATTTTAATTCAAAATCGAAGTGGGCCCGCAAACACATTCCGGGCTCGGGTTCGTTAATTCGAATTAACGAATTTTCCGTTGCGATGTAATTAAATCAAATTCAATTAAATAATTATGCCTAGCAAAATTACTATTCACGTCGCTTGCGAATTAATTCTAAATCAATTCGTTAGCCCGAATTAAAATCCAATTTTAATTCCGCGTCGAAATCCAATTCGTATAATATATCGAATATATTATTTTATCGATTAATTCCAAATTAATCGTTCTCTCTCTCTTCAAATAGTACTTTATCCCAGATAAAGTCTCTCCGCTATTAATCCCAGATTAATAAAGTTCGAATCATACGTCATCGGTGAATCTTCGGGAAGCGACCCAAGAGATCCCTGGATATGTTGGCAGTAAATCCGATCGTCGGACTATCCGAACACGTACGTACCTAGTACTACGTTCTTACCGATTTACGAGACAAGGTTGGCTTCTAGCAAAGCGCCATGCCTACCCAATTCTCCAGAAATATTCTTAATGGAATATATAATCTATGTCAGGCGTAGTATACGTAGTATTGCGTATTACGATCCAGTATCGGATGTCACATGCAAGGCCTGGGGCTGGAATAGTGTCTGCCCCGTACGAAGCATATATCGGATCACTAGCAACTAGTCTCTTTATTATCGGATAATCATGACCTAGTCATATTATCCCGATGGTTGCAACCCTTTAGAGAACCAGTTCTGTATCCCTGCGTGACCATCATCTCCATATGACTGAAGTGATACTTCCGTCTTGACATCACACCCAATACACTACGATTCTCAATAAACCCAGAAGAGGCGTACACAGAACCTGTTAAAGTCCTGGACGACCAAAACCAAAGCGTATTGATTGTCGCAAGTACTAGCGATGCAAGTCTCAGGTTAAGACCAAATACACCTACCCTGATGCGGACCCCATAGACACATAGTCATACTACCAATGGGATTATGATGGGTCTATCCAGAGCGAAGCTGTTTCCGTACCATCGGTAAACACAACCTCCTACCACACTTGCATAAGTATCCAATACTTAAATATATGAGAACTATGCCGTTACGCTTCCATAACACGCACAAGTGCGATACTAGTCTATTCCGCATTATCGATGTCCAGTCTCGATAATACTACTACTAGGGATATTTAATGATTAAATCGTCGTGGATTGATACTGTCTCATATCATCTCAATCCGGAGCTAATCATAAGGACTTCATCATCATTCACACATTTAAGTAATATAATTACGAAATGATAAAAGGCAATTTCCTTTGCTACATAATTAATTTGTACAAAAACACAATGTCTTTTACAAAATAGTGACGTTATGGGTCATAATTGTCCAACACATATGGATCCAAGAGAAGAAATGATGCAGGCCACCACTGCATTAACTGCACGTATTATCCAACAACTCCGAGCAAAGAGGCATGCTCAAGCCAGATCTTCCTCATCAGCACCTGTACCACCACAGCAACCTCGACCAGCACAAAGACCATCATGATCACGATCTCTGACATAATGTGTAGCACGCCTGGAATCTCGCATGGATTTTCTGATTCAAAATAGCTTCGCCACAAGTCAATTGCTTCAGCAAATTTCTCGCCATTTTAACATTAGCAATGAGCACATTCCAGAATTTCCCGACATGCCAGAGGATGATAGTGACGACGAGGAAGCTGAGAACTGAAAAATCACGGTAACATTGTCCTTTTATTTTTATTTTTTCTTTGTAACGCATTGGGGACAATGTTAAGTTTAGGTTGGGGGTGTGGGTTGTTTGTGTTTAATATTTTCGTCAAAAAAAAATTTCCTGTATGTTGTGTGTTCATTTGCATGTTTTATTTTCGTCAAATTTTTTTTCTTTCCTGCATGTTTTAATTCTCTGCATCTTGTGTGATTGTGTTTTTTAATTATTGCATTTTATTCAAAAAAAAAAACGTCCAAAAAAAAAAGATAAATGTTAATTTCACTTTTATCTCAATTTTGAACCCGATATCTAGGTCAGAATCGTATGCACTAAAAAATAGTTCTGTGGCAGTTAGATAATAAGGAATTGACAAAGTGACTTGTTGAAATAATCGGTGGTTGATGAATGACTGTTTGCCTGAATATCTGTTTCTGTCTACAGTTATTTATAATGTGAGGTATGTAAAAAAAATAATAAATTAAACTAAACCAAACCAAGCAATTACTTAGTGACCGGGCATCTTGCCTCAGTAAGCAGTGATAGTTTGCGTCAAACGGAACGCTTGTTTAGTTTAATAAAATATTTGAGATCCAAGTGATTAAGTCTGTAGGGGTTTCTTAACACCTAGTGCCCTAAAGTCAACTGGTGTGGGAGTCACTGACCCAAAGCTCGCTACATGGATTGAAGATGTTGTATATAAATTAAAAAAAATCACATACCTCACTTGCGCTGATTGTAGTAGACGAAATAATTTTAGATACTCAGGTTGGTTTGACCCATTAACTACTGAGAATTGAAACGAAAAATCCCTAGTTGATAACTTAGAGTCAAAGCCATTTGCAGAAATATTCAAACACGCACTTACAGTCTGATTTAGATATTAAGTTCAAAAGAAATGATTTTAGTTGAAGTATGCATTTTGAAGGTTCCTCTAACTTTGATGTTAAACATTCTCTGAGGGCGATATTTATTTAGCTATTATTTTGTTTATTTTTCTTTTCTTTTCTTTTCTTTTCTCGTCTTTTTGCTTTTCTGTGCATTAGTTTTGCTTTTGTGTGCATTAGTTTGACGTTTGTGGGTATCGTCGCTGTAAGCCCTCACGAGACTACAACTCGTCCACTAGGGACACCTAGGGGTTTAAAGGCTTATTGCATACGCTAAATACAATCGTGATCCCTACGAAAGTGGCTTAGTTTAAATTTTATTTTAAAGTTATTTATTGCATTTTATTTTGTTTTGTTTGCTCGAGGACTAGCAAAATGTTAGGTTTGGGGGTGTGATGAGTGATAAATATATCACTATTTCTCACTCCTTTGACCTAATATTTTGTATAGTTTCTTTGGTTTTATGAATATTTTTATGTGTTTTATGTTATTTTGCAGATAAATAAAGGTTTGGAAATCATTGGAATCAAATCAGGGCCAAAATAGCAAAAAACAGACAAAAGGGAAAAATCATCATTTGGGCGTCGCGACGCGCAACACCACTGCGTCACGACCTCTAACGTGCGCTGGACACATGTCAAAATTAGAGAAACCTGCTATAATACGTTTTTGCTAAAATGCGTCAGACATATGTCACCATCATATCAAATCTACTAACATGTGTTAGACACGTGTCACCATCACATGTTGCCGACAATCATCATCGACACACATCATTTACTAAAATGTGTCTACCACGTGTCAACATCACAGCGAATCACGCTAACGTGCACCGAACACGTGTCGTCATCCCATACTGTCGACATTAATAATTCAGCTACTGACGAAACCGCGTACACGTGTCATCATCTCCGGAAGTCGCGTGCCACGTGGCACAAATCAACGTCACGATGCGCAAGACCCATTGGTGCCTATAAATTCTACCTGATTTCATTTCAAAATTCCATACCTTCATAGAGTTCCTAATAAGTGACTAAGGATTGTATCTTGTTTGTTTAAGTTTTTGTAATTTAAATTAAGTATTTTATTTATTTTTTTACTTTCGGCACTTTTAATTATGCACTTTTACTTTCAGTAATTATTTTATTTATTTACATTTTATTTATTTTATGTTCAGTAGTTAATTTACTGCTGGGGTAGGGTGAAGCTTTTTACTTTTATAATTTAGATTAATCTCCCTCAATTATAAGATAGAACTTATCTAAAAACCTGACTTAATTGGATACCGCCTTATTGGTCGGTTGGACTTAATTAAATTGATTTTAACCTGACTTAATGGATGATACCGCCTATATGGTCGGTTGGAATTAATTAAATCTGACTTAAGCAGGATACCGCCTATATGGTCGGTTGGTAATTATCACGTAAATTTATATATTATAATAAGGGAGATTTCTAAATTAGAAATAGTAAAGGTAGATTAATCTCACTTACTTTATAATATGGAAATTGTAATTTAATAATATGGATTAAAATTTGATACCGCCTTAATGGCTAGTTTTAATTATGTAACATAATGTGACACCGCTTATAGGTCGGACTTTAGGTGACAGATGATTACCACCTATATGGCTGGTTTATGGATAAATAATAACACCACTTTTATGGCTGGTTCAACTTAATTGGGTAACACTGACAAGTTTCATATTATAATAAAGTGAGATTTCTAAAAGTGGATCCCCTAACCCCAACATTTTATTTTTATTCTAGGGAAGTGATGAAACACAATATTCACAAGCTTAATAATTAATTTAATTATTTTATTGGTAAAATCTTAGTTTGTTTATTGAATTTTAAGCTTAATGCTTATTGTTGCCTAATCACCAATAAGATTGATGTGGTAAACTTAAAATGAACTTGGAAAATGGATTTTAGGTTTTAGCCTTAGATTCAATAGCTCACGATCTTCCTTGAGGATAGATAACCCTTTAATATATTTCCTTACATGAAAGACATATACCTTTCGAGCAGGGGTAGCCACAATTGGAACTTGAACTTAATGAATTCACGTAACTTGGTTAACATAGAAATATGATTAATTAGGTTATACTGGGTATTTGCATCTGACCATCAATAAAGGCGTTTGCATATATTCGTGTTCCAGGTTAACAGACTAATTTATTTCACATGTATAAGAAAATCAATTCATCTTTATAAAAATATTGTGTGGAATCACAACCCTAGATATTTGTGTCTTGTGTTTATTTTCCTTAGTATTTTCTTTTGTGTATTTATTTATTTATTTAGCAAATCCACATTCAACCAACCAATCAAGCAATCATTCTCTTCTCCCTTTAATTAGATACTTGTAAATAAATAGTATCAATAATTAATAACAACAGTAAAAATTAAGTCCTCGTGTAATCGATATTTTTATACTACTTGAACGATATGTGCGCTTGCGTTATACGCGTGTGATTACGCCGGTCAGACGCTAAAGAGCTGAGTGTCGCGATGAGAAAGAGTAAAATGGATGCACGCTTTTGGTCGTTGCGCGTCGCGATGCATAAGGAGCTGCACCGCGACGCATGGCATAACGATGCCCAAAACAGTTCTGAATAATTCCAGTTCCACCCGAATATGTTAGAGGCCACCCTAAAGGCCCCGTAACGATTTATACTTAATAATATTTCATGATATAAGTATAGTACACTTTGGAATGATAGTAGAGGTTTGAATGCAAAGACTTAGCATAGTCTCGAAGTATTTTCACGGCTTATAATCTAACCAAGTTTACCGATTATAGTTTATCGGCAGGAATCCCAAGTTCATTAATTAAGCGAAATAGTGCCAGCCAGGTTCCAAGTAGGTGAGTGGATACTACTCTTTTAAATTGATTTTCATGTTGTTATCTTTGCAACAGATTTACTTTTTATGCCTTAGGGCGATAAATCATTTTTATTATAGTTATTACATAAAAGCTTATGATTTAAGTCATATTTTAGAAAGAATTTTTTTTTTTAGAACATGTTTTATGTTTTTCGGGGCATGGGGGAAAAACCCACCCCATTATGTAACTTGATACAGTTGGAATTGATGGACAGAGAACATGTGCACATGTAGAGGACTGAAGGGACGGCGATACGTAACGCCCCCAGATCCTAGTTCAGGGCTAGGGGGACGGCGATACGTAACGCCCCCAGACCCTAATTTCAGGTTCAGGTAGTAGCATGGATCAACACTACCGGCTCTAGTTCTGTGGCTTGGGGGACGACGATACGTAATACCCCAAGACCACCAATTTCAGGGACACGAGTGGCATGCTTTAGGGGACGGCGATACGTAACGCCCCAGAGTCCGGGTTTTGCATTCCTGGCTCCAGATAGGCGTATGAGGGGACGGCGATACGTAACCCCCCATGCGTCAAGTTTTTCACATACATACCAATTTTTAGATTCCAGATTTTCAGTATACAGCTTTTAGAAACAAGATTTTAGAAATAGTTTTCAGAATCCAGAGCCTCAAAAGCAGTTTTCAGAAAGATGAGTTTTATAAAGGAGATTTCAAACACAGTTTTCGGAAAAGAGTTTTCATATAAAGTTACTTCTGACACTTTGGTTTGAAAATCAAATATTTTAATATTAGTATTTCAATTTTTTATCCACTTACTTAGATCGTACAACGATCTAACCACCCCACTCCCAGTTTCTTTGTCTTGTAGGTTCCTCGGAGGACGAGCTCGGAAGGATGGATATTGTTACAGTCATTAGGGTGTAGAGTCCATCTGGCCAAGTTAGAAAAAGTCCAGTTCAGTTAGATTTAGGAAGTGACATGTAACATATATCTTGTTTAGTAAAGGTTTCATATACGTTGCATTGTAATAATCATTGTCAGAGTTGTATTATGTATTATGTATTAATACAGAGTATTTGTATGAAAAGTGTTATACATTCATGAGTGTTGAGTTGGGCAATGGTCCATTGTATAAGTTTTTATGTGAGATATTAATTGCAGAAGTTAATAGTCAGAGGCTTAGGGGAGTAGTATGGCATATTCCCTGCCGGTAACATCTCTTAGATCGGGGATGTTAAAATATCTATGTAAAACATCATCATTCACACACCAAACCATGTCCCTAAAATACGTAGCTATTGGTCGGGATTTCTTCACCAATCTCACCTTTGTAAATCAAAGGACATAGCCTACTATGCAGGAGTTCGTACTACACTCAGGATTCAGATCAACCCATATATGATCATCTATTAGACTGATATAAATTTCTTTATTTAACGGATATTAAAAAAATTCATTTATGTCTTGGTCCAATCCTATATGACCGCATCATATAAGGTGCCTCCATTCTCATGTCACTGCATGAATGAGCCCGGATCAAAGTCATCATACAATATGGAATAGACCGCAGCTATAGATAAATCACAAACAAAGTGACCATCTTTGGTTGCTCTCTACGGACTATTTAGGATTACTAATTTCATACATAAATCCTCTTGTGTATAACACTTATACACTATGTCTGAAAGTACATTTAGTATCTAAAGGCATACATGACAATTTATAATATGCAATTTTAAAATCAACATTTTAATAAATGAATAACCGCGCCGTTTATTACTTAAAATAAAATCACGTTTACATATTACATTATGCTTTATGGAATATATCCTAACAATATGTATATGTATATGATATATTATTTGCGTGATTTTCTGTGTTCACTTATGTCTTCTAAAAGATCTAACCATCCCCCACTTTCCAATGTTTGTATTGCAGGTTTCAGGTTCTTGCTTTCGAGAATGAGCTTTTGTGGAGATGAGAGCCACACAGCAATCGTTAACACCACGGTCCTTATATTGTCTGAGTCTGGGCACATGTATATGTGTATGTATTTGTTATGTCAAGACTTGAGGTCGAGCTATGTGTTATGTAAGAACGTATAAAATAATATGATATGCTATTTGAATGCAAGATCTGCTTTGGATGTTTAAAATTAAATGACTTGATTTGTATGTTAGAATGTATGGATATGTTATAGTTTCTATATATATGTGTAGGAGCAAAGTGGATTTTATCGCTATGTCTATGACGTCGGCGACCACCACTCTGTTGGGCTCGCAACCTGTAGAGAGTATATATAATCCTGCGGGGGTACTAACTGGAAAATAATGGAGTTGGTACCCAGTATGAGACACCGGGAATAATTTAAGGTCATACTATATTCCTCGCAAGGTCTTACCTTAAACCCGTTTTGGTTTGGAATGGTCCCTAACTTATGTCAGTATAATATTTAGGCTCAAATGCGCTATCCTAATATCTTATATTGTAATTTCACACACAAAATAATTTAAAGTAACACATAAAATGCAAGCATTAAAGTAAAAATGTGAAAAATAAATGAAGTTTAAACATATGAAATTTAAAATACATAAACGAAATTATAAGGCCATAATGATAAATAAACCATTGATGAAACAATATAAGGCATGTTTTCAATGGGCATGGCCTCGTAGAGGCCTGGTCGAATGTGGTCTTGGTCAGCCAGACATAAATTTAAAATTCTGGTCGGACTTGATGGAAGTCTGGCCGAACATAATGCATAGCTCAGAAGCACATAATCAAAATAACAGCGAGTAAACATGGTATAACAAACAATAACAGCGAAATGTAATTTCAATAGTAAGATAATAATGGTTCCATCAATGATAAAACAATTAAACAAACTGAAGCATGCATTTGATGGAATTAAACAGATTTAGACATGTATTTGGTAGGTATGGCCTTAGATAGGCTTGGCCAGATATAATGGTGCATGTCCGACTGGACTTGGTTAAAGTTAGGCCGGACATACTGCGTAGTCCAGAAACGTAGAAACATGCATATACAAATACAAACAAAGTGAACCAGCATTTTGGATACATTTATAATGAAATGGGCATCCCCCAATGGTACGTGGTATTGTATCCCGAGTGCGAACCATATTATGGTCCATTCGGAATCGGCTATGGACCTTACATCAGAGTTTCCATCCTATATACAATAAGTTCACACGATCGATGGGTCATGTCCGGCCGAACTTGAAATAAGTCAGGTCGGATATGACTCGTATATCAGAATACATGGAACACAGAATCATGCATAATAAATAAGGAAATGAGTAACATTCCAACTAATATTAATGAGATAGAAAACATGATTCGCATAGCATAGTCATATATAAATTTAAATCGCATAAACATACATTATAGAACAATAGATATGGCCTGACATGCTTTATGGGCGGTCAGATGTGTGTGCATGTCCGACCGGATGTTACGTACGTCCGGCCAGAGATACCGTGTTAGAACAGAATCTTAAATATGTAAAAATGTAAGAGATGGTGCCCTAGGTCTTACCTCTGATTCTGTAGTGGCTTTGGAGATCATTCTGAATACCCCGAGTGTTTGTTGGATTCGAAGTAGGAGATGTGGAAATCCAAGGAAATGTAGGTGATTTCTTTCTCTAGGTTACTGTCTTAGGGTTTTTTAGGATTCTCTTAGATTGATTCCTATTAGCCTCCCCATTTTCCTTTTTTTCCTCTCTTTTATAGTGAAACAAATATGGCTAAAGATGGAAGGGGGAGCAAAATCCCTCATCCTCTTCCAATCCGTCATGGGTGATTAGCAATCAAAATGTTAGACACCGCTTGAAACATGTCCGGTCGGATTTATGGTTTGGGATATATATCCGGTCGGATATAATTAAGCCTGTAATTCCAGGTAGTTTAATTTTTCATGTGGGCTGACAGCTCGATACATGTCTAATCAGCTATTAAATTTGATTTGTTTGACCGGTTGGACATAATCAGATCCCTAAACTTCAGTAACTGACAATCTACTCACTCACTGACAGTTGTATCATATCTGGTTGGATTTAGGGTTTTCAAGGTATGTCTGACTGACTTATCTGTCTAAAGATAAGGTATGTCGGACATAGGTGATGTCTGGCCGACTTTTAGGTTGTGTCCCCTGAAGTTCATTTCCTTCCCGGCACTCATTCTTACACTTTCCTATCTTTCAGAAGGTGTCCCTGTAAGAGATTCATCATTGAGCTACGCATAAAAATGCAGTGTCTATAGCCACCCCACTTTGGTAGGCTTGTGTAGTGTGTGACAATGACAAGTCTATCAAAGTCATGCATGTATTTTTACTTACCTGGTTCGTCGGGTCTCACTGAACTTACATGGTTGTGTTGTAGTTTGATTTTTGTTTGTTGTTTGATGGGCCCTCAAGCCCTCCAATGCCTCGATTTGTGGTGTGATGTGTTGGGTCCTAAGCTTTATTCCCGTCTTTGGATGGTCTGGTTATATGCTTTATTCCCGATGCTTCAAATAATTGCAGGCTTTATTCCTGACTTTGACGACTTTGGATTTTGTTCCCGATGTTCTGAATATTTACATGCTCTATTCCCGACTTTGTGGGCTGTGTTCCCGATGATGGATAATCGTGGGTTTTGTTCCCGATGTGTATGAATGATTGTAGGCTTTATTCCTAATTTTGATGATTTTGGGTTTTATTCCCGATGTTTCTGAATGATTGCAGGTTTTATTCCCAGCTTTGATGATTGTGGGCTTTGTTCCTGACTTTGGTTGGATACAGGCCTTATTCCTGACTTGAGCTTTGTTCCCGACTTGTGGGCTTTGTTCCCGACTGTGGGTGTTTCTTTCATCTTCTTCTTTTTTAGGCAGGTCCGCCCCCAGCATTCTTCTTTTAGCTGCCCTCACCCCTAGTATTCCATTTTGGATGGGTCTCTCCTCTAGTATTCTTCTTTTGGCGGGCCTTGCCCCCACTTTCCTAATTTTGGATGCTCCGTTTCTTTGAGGCTCTTGCCGCATGCCTCATTTCTCGATGAGTTCTTCTTCTCTTTTTGTTTTGTATCTGTTTCCTGAAAATTAAAGGTTATGTGTATGTATGCATGCATGTATGCATATGTGCAAATGATCTATATTTTTAGACCCATTCTTCGGCTTGAGATAACACAAGAGTCTTGATGCTCTTCTATAGAGATACCATCAGGCTTCATCTCACTTTTGTTCAAACTACCCTTCGGGGTTTCTCCCATCATCGATGTTGCATTCAAAATTATTTTTATCATGCAATGACTCTTCGTATGTTTTCAAAAGCTATCTCGAAATTCCATCTCTTTTAAAGTTTGAGCATTCTCTAAATTCAAAACTCAATTTTAACAAAGCTTTCACCTTTCAAATGCTTCTCCAAGTGTGTGTGTGTGGTTCTTTTATCGAGAATTGAGTGCAACCTGAATTGGTTTATACTAACACTAAGTGTTGATTTAGTGCTGACACTTTAGTTCACTTTATCTCTTCATTGGTCAAGGTAATTTAACACCTAATTAAAGATCAACAAGATTTTCTTTTTTTTTTCAAAGTTTATTTTATATAGGGTTTACTTTCATCTCTAGCTTCCTTAAGCCGTCAAACTTCCTTTTGACCCAAAGACTCCACATTTGTGCGAGCCCATGGTTACTCAAAAATTTCACTCACTCAAGTTGCTTTACATACTCAATATTTGAGATGTCGTTTAACGCAAAAGTACTTGTGAGGTTCACGATTCTACTGGTTACTAAACAATCCAAACAGCGGAGCAGGTTTTGTGGGATTCACCATTTTTCTCTTTTTTCTTCTTTTTTCTTTTCTTCTCTCTTTTTTCCTTTTGCACTTCTTTTCTTCTCTCTTTTTCTTTTTTCATTTCTTTTCTTTTTCTCATATTTTTTGCTCTCTTTTTCTTTTTTTCTCCTTTTTTACGTCATCTCCTTAATCTAGTGTCATCTCATCATTAGCTTTGGAAAAGAGTCAAATGAATATCAAGTGTCCTGAACATCTCTACACATTGTGCTAACATAAATTCTTTCTAAGTAGGTAATGTAATTCTAAGCTCAATTTTTAGTGCGCAATTTTGAATGGCATTATGCTAGTGATTTCAAAGTTAAAAATTCTTTTAAAATTTAGGCACGCTCATTTTTTTTAGAGACAGAAAAATTTTTGGAAAATCAAATTTATTTCATTATTGAAAAAAAATGGAAGAGTCATTACATGCTGCAAAGAATGATACAAGTGCAAATTTGTTGACAATTTGGAGTCCGATTACAGCATAGTTGAGGCTTGTTCTGGATCGGGTATTCTACCAACGTCGATCAGATTTTGGATTTCATGCCTGAGTCGAATGCAACTATCGTTGTCATTACCCTTCTTCTGGTGGAAGTGGAAGATTGGTTCAGGTCCATGTGGTGGGTTTGGTAGTAGTCTAGGCTCCAAGGGCTTCAGTAGGCCTTGTTTCTCAAGCTTAGCTAAAACTTTGGACATTGGTCTTCCTAAGTTGGAGAAGTGTCGCTTCTAGAGGGTATTCACTTATGTTGCTTCATTTTCTGATCCTCATTCATTGTTCTTCATATATTACCCTTGGCTATAGATCTTTCTGTTCTCCGCTTATTTTTCCTCTATGTCCATGAAAGTCTCTTTTAACTGTCGGAATTCAGAGATCATGGAGGTCATTTTCCTCAACTTGTTGTAGATGGAGGGCTTGGTGTCCTTGATGATCATTTTTATTTGGTCTTTCTCCGAGGATCGTGTTTGCATTTTCAAAAGCTGGCTCCTCCAGTGGTCAATATACTCTTTGAAGTTCTCCTCTGGTTTTTGCTTTGTGTTTTCTAAGTCACGAAACGTCAAATCAATCTCTATATATGTTCTTTGAAGTTCTCCTCCGGTTTTTGCTTTGTGTTTTCTAAGTCATGAAATGTCAAATCAATCTCTATATATGTGAGATACGAATTCAAGAAGGCTTCAACCAATGCCCTCCAATTATCCTTCACTTTTTTCCCCAAGTTGTGGTATCAAGCCACTGGTGCTCCTTTGAGGGACATCCCAAACAATTTCAGAACCTAGCACTCGGACAGGCCATTGGCACTCATTATAGACACATAGTGACAAATGTGTGCTTTAGGGTCTCAATTCCTATCAAATTTAGTCATATCGGGCATTTTGAACTCAGGGGGGAGTTTCTCTTCGAAGACCATGGTACCAAAATCTAGCAAGTCCTCATGTTTGCCCATTATTTTCTGGGCAACTATTTCCATTTTCTCCTTCAACCTTTGGAGCTCGGCTTCAGTCTGTGATTTGGCTGCTTTTCTAGTGGCATAATCGGCCATATCATCATTATCTAACATATGGATTTCTTCAGTTGTTCTATTTTCCAGCCCCTCTTTCCTCCCCTCACTAGATTCAACCATCGTCGTTCGAGGCGCCATGTGGATTGATGATATGTTAGCCATGGTGTTGGCCAAGTTTTGTAGTTGTTTTGATGTCTTATTCACTGTTGTCTCTAACTGATCCATGCAGTCATTGTCACTGCAGGTGTTATTGCTGTTTGCCATGTCTAAGTCTGTTACTAGAGTCTACCTTGTTCATTAACCCATTGTGCCACTGTGATGGTTGCATGACAAAGAGTTAGCATGATGCATGTATGCATATAATGTCTGAAATGCATGGTGTGCTTAAACATCAACATATACTCTTCCAACTGTATTCCTCACACACAAGTGGTAAGCCTCTTATCTGTCCTAGGTACGGATTAGCTCATGCACCAATGGGGGTATATAAGTTTGTTCCCTCATATGCTAAAGGTAAACCTTGGCTACTTTGAATATGTTCCATCGTTAAAATACAAAGGCCACTCATTTACAAAATGACTAAACCTAGTATGAGGATCGCGCTCTTAAATAAAAATGATGAATTGGACCATCAGTAATCTTGGTTATTTTGGGATAGGCTTAGAATGTTTAAGAATATCCAAATGGGTAAAAACAAAGTGTGCCCTCTATGGATGAAAGCCAATATAGGTATCAGACTCATGTTTTGGTATTTTAGATTATAATTAAATATGTTAGGCCTAACAAAGTTTACATACAAGGTGGCTCGTTGACATGTCAAAGCATTTGGCCCAATTATCAAGAGATACAAACTTTTCACAGTTGAAAAATGGTCAACAAGTTTTACCTCTCATGGCAAAAGTTTCAAATGGCTTCAAATGATCGAGGGCTCAAACACAAGCATAAATGGGGCTTATATAGGATAACGCTTATGGGCTTTTATGTGGCTTGCAAGGGTAAGGCTTAGGCTCTTATTGACAAAAGGTTGTCCACAGCTAGGTCTACCACTCAAGGGTTCAATCGACTAAGTGAACGTACATTTTTTATATCTAAGGATATAAAGGATTATCCACAACTAGGTCTTCCCACTCAATGGTCCAATCGACCAAGTGGACATACCTTAATACCCAAAAGTACGTGTCAATAAATGAAGTTATCATCACATACCAATCCACCACCTTGAGTGAAAGTGGTTTCTCAATATGCAAAGCCATCGGGACTAAAAAGGTATGCAAAATATGAAAACGCGGTTCTACATCTATGCCTATGATGTCAGTGACTACTACACTTTTGATTATCAATCTCACCATAAATATTATAAGGTATTTTTTGGAACCGATTCTTTATCCCTAGTGGAGTCGCCATCTGTAGAAGCGAAGTGGGGTTTATCGGTATGCCTATGACATCGGCGACCATTACACTATTGGGCTCGTAGGTCATATAGAGTACAGATAATCTCACGATGGGACTAATCGAAGATATGCATTCAGTGGGTCTGGTCTTAGATAGGCTTGGCCGAATATAATGGTGCATGTCCGATCAGACTGAGTTAAAGTCAGACTGGACATACTGCATAGTCCAGAAATACAGAAACATGCATATACAAATACATACATAATGAACCGGAATTTTAGATACATTTATAATGAAATGTTAATCCCTCAGTATTGCGTGGTATTGTATCCCGAGTGCAAATCATATTACCGTCCATTT
>SKCR01046470.1:0-41858 GCA_019454045.1 Zanthoxylum bungeanum
GTCCGGGAATGGACAGTTCAGGAATGAACAACTTACAGTAACAGCTCGGGGACAAAGCCCACAGTTAACACAGTCAGGGAACAAAGCCCAAGGGAATAAAAGCCTAATGTCAGTATAGTTTGAGAACAAAGCTCAAGGGGAAGAAAGCCTCATGACAGTATAGTCTGAGAACGAAGCTCAAGGGGAAGAAAGCCTCATGTCAGTATAATTTGATAACAAAGCTCAAGGGGAAGAAAGCTTCATGCCAGTTCAGTTAAAGAATAAAGCCCACACTCAGTGCAGTTCAGGAAGAAAGCCTATATTCAGTTCAGTTCGGGAATAAAGCCCATATTCAACACGGTTCAGGAAGAAAGCCTACATTCAGCTCAGTTCGGGAATAAAGCCTGCATTCAGTTCAGTTCAGGAAGAAAGCCTATATTCAGTTCAGTTTGGGAATAAAGCCCATATTCAACACAGTGCAGGAAGAAAGCCTACATTCAGCTCAGTACGGGAATAAAGCCCACATTCAGTACAGTTCAGGAAGAAAGCCTGCATTCAGCTCAGTTCATGGAATAAAACCCAAGTTCAGTACAGTTCGGGAATAAAGCCTACATCCAATGCAGTTCGGGAATAAAGCCCACAGTCCAAACAATCAGGGAATAAAGCCCTATCATAACACAGTTCGGGAACAAAGCCCAGAGGAATAAAGCCTCATCTCATTCAGCAGTTCGGGAATAAAGCCCAGAGGAATAAAGCCTCATCTCAACACAGTTCAGGAATAAAGCCTCATCTCAACAGTCCGGGAATAAAGCTCAGGAGGAATAAAGCCTCATCTCAACACAGTTCGGGAACAAAGCTCAGAGGAATAAAGCCTCATCTCTTCAGTTCGGGAATAAAGCCCATACTCAACACAGTTCAGGAATAAAGCCTCATCTCAACAGTCCGGGAATAAAGCTCATGAGGAATAAAGCCTCATCTCAACACAGTTCGGGAACAAAGCTCGGAGGAATAAAGCCTCATCTCAACAGTCCGGGAATAAAGCTCAGGAGGAATAAAGCCTCATCTCAACACAGTTCGGGAACAAAGCTCGGAGGAATAAAGCCTCATCTCAACAGTTCGGGAATAAAGCTCGGAGGAATAAAGCCTCATCTCAACACAGTTCGGGAACAAAGCTCGGAGGAATAAAGCATAATCTCAACAGTTCGGGAATAAAGCTCGGAGGAATAAAGCCTCATCTCAACACAGTTCGAGAATGAACAAGCCGGGAATGGCACTCTAGGAATGGGAATACAGTTCAGGAATGAACAGGCCGAGAATGACACTCCAAGAATGGAAGCACGGTTCGGGAATGAACCAGGGGTCGCAGCACCTCACCATCCAAATCAACTCAACTCAACACATGGTAAGTCAAGTGGCAGCTGGCGAGCCAGGTAAGTAAAAATGCATTGCATAACTTTGATAGGATTGTCACTGTTGCACAGTACACAAGTCCCATCAAAGTGGGGGCGACTGTAGGCATTGCATTTTCGCATGTGAAACCCGATGATGAGTCTCAATTGGAGGCACTACCTTTTTAGCTAAGGATATTGCGGGAAACGGAGGTCGGAAGGGGAAATTCGGAAAAGTATATCATCAAGTTCATTCCACAAGTTCACTGTCTTCGTTGGTGATGCGTTCGTTACTTCGTTCGAACCTCGTGCAGATTGCGGACGTTCGTGCCGCGTGCGAGGAGGCGTTCGAACGGAGCAGGTAATTCTGGTTTTGCTGTTAGCCTCACACCTCAGCCCATTTAGCCCCCAAAGCCCATAAAACACATCCCAAATTAAATAAATGAATATTAATTTAAACATTAAACATTAAATAAAATATTTAAACCATTTACCAATTAAATAAAATATTTACCAAAACTAAAAAGAAGATATGCCTAATTAAAATCAATCTTAACCAATTAAAGCCAATCATATATTTGACTTCCTAATCTAATAAGATAATTACCAATATAAAATATTTGTATTCCTAAACCAACACAAATTAAATATTGCAACTCCCTAAATTAAAATATTTTGTCCCCCCTCAATCCTTTGATTTCCTTGTTTAAAACTAAATCATATCCTAATTAAATGCACAAAATCCCTTCCCTTGTCAACCCTAACCCTTCTCTATATAAACAACCCCTAACCAAAGCTATCCTCTCCTTGACACAGATAATTCACACCCAAACTCTCTCGAAATCTCTCTAGACTCTCTCTACACACCCAAGACTAAACAAAAGAGAAAACACTTCACACATACACAAGAAAGAAAACAAAGAAACCACCAAGTCACCACCCTCCATAGTCGAATCCAAAGCACCTACAACCACCCTCCATAGCCGAATCTAAAGCACCAAACTCACCCTTAGCCGAATCCTAAAACACGCCTAAACAACCTCCTAGATTACCTTAAAACAGTAGCCCAAATCCTTAAAAAACAGTAACATAAAAACTGCATAGATAATCTTAAAATAATCACATATAATTGCACTAAGAACCCACACAAACTTGGAATAGTTTATTGAAAACGTTAAAACAGGTGGTCCGTGCAGTGAGCAGCAAGACAGAGACCAAATAGGAGCAAAACGGAGTTCGAACCGTAAGCAAAACAGCGAAGCAGTGAGCTAGGACGTTGAACCAGTGGACCAGAAAAGTTGCGGAGCTTTACCCCCTTTCGATTTCCGTGGAACGCGAGTCCGAGAGACGGCTTAAAAGGTTAGACCTGAGGGTATCTTTCACACTTATTCTCATTTTATTTTCTGGTCATTCATTTTGATTATATTTTCTGTATTTGTGGTATCCGTTGTGTGTATGATGTATGTTTGTGGTATTGGATGAATGAGAGATGTGTCAACTCTCGCGGTATATCGGATGGAAACCCGGACATAAATTTCATAGCCGATTCCGAATGGACGGTAATATGATCTGTACTCGGGCCACAACTCCACGTACCGCTTGGGTAAACGGCACCATCTTTCTTTTGTTGTGTTGCTTTTGTTTATTTAGTTTTCTTTACTTGAATTCAATATGTTGTTTAGTTATGCATGATTCAACCAAACACATGGGCTTAGTGAGTTAGTTCAAAGGTCCTCCATTTGGGAGACAAAGAGCCGAAAAGGCCACCTTTGTGACACTACTTCGCCGCGCCGGTTGATGTGTGTTCGGTTGGATGCGAGATACGTTCAATCGGGCATACTTAGTTTGATGTTATTGAGTTTATCTTTTATGTATGGTTCAATCAAGCGCATGGGCTTAGTAAGTGGAATGAAAGATCCCTTATGGGGAGGGGTTAAAACCCGTTACCACGATGCTTTGCCGCGCCGGTTGATGTGTGTTCAGATTGGATGTCAGATGTGTTCAATCGGGCATACTTGGTTGATATGATTGGTTCTATTCCTGTATGTGTGATGTGACGCGCATGGGCTTAGTATGTTGGTCTAAAGGTCCTCTCTTTGAGAGATCAAGAGCCCCAAAAGGTCACCTTTATGGCAGTACTTCGCCGCGCCCTTTTATTTTGTGTTTATTATTGCGTCCCATTTCATGCATCAGGTCTGTTCCCGTTCGAACGCGTTTACGAACGCAACTCGAACGCGCATGTGTTTTTGCCTTATCATGTGTCAGGTCTCATTTCCGTTCGAACGCGTTAACAAACGCCATACGAACGTGAGCATTCTGTCTCATCTCCGTTCGAACGCGTTAAAAACGCCATACGAACGTGAGCATTCTGTTTCATTTCCGTTCGAACGCGTTTACGAACGCTACTCGAACGTGAGCATTCTGTTTCATTTCCGTTCGAACGCGTTTACGAACGCTACTCGAACGTGAGCATTCTGTTTCATTTCCGTTCGAACGCGTTTACAAACGCTACACGAACGCGAACACACTGAACTGAGTCTTTTTCATTAGATTTCATGCATAGTTTTCCTAGTAGCTATCTCCACATGTATAAATGCAAATATGTTGATGTATTACCATTCATATGCTTGTGTCATGATAACATTTGAGTATTATTTCTTGCGGTATATCGGATGGAAACCCAGACGTAAATTCCGTAGCCGATTCCGAATGGACGGTAGTGCGGTCTGTACTTGGGCTACAATTCCACGTACCGCTTGGAAAAGTGCCCATATGTGTGCTTATATGGTTAACATGTGTGCTTGTATGGTTAATATGTGTGCTTGTGTTTTCCTGAATGTGATATGCAAGTAAAGTTGTATGTTAGTTGCTATCTTGATATACGTTAAGCATGCAAATTTAAATGTAAGATATATGTGAAATGCGTACATAAGTTTTATTTTACACATGAGAATTTAGAAGCATGATACTCTTGGAAATAAGTGTTACTTAAGCTTGATTAAATTATTACATAAATCATTTCATTACAAGTGACATAAGTAAGGGACCATTCCGAACCCAACGGTTTGAGGTCTTCCCTTGCGAGGGTTGAGTGCGGCCTTAAATCTTTGTCCCGGTTCACACCGGGTGGCGACTCCATGTTATTCAGTATTTCCCAAACTAGTGCCGCGAGCCTAGGAACGGCGTCGCCCAGGTCTTGTGTCCTACACTGCCCATGTGAGCCCCAACAGTACTAGGGCAGTTCATGGGCTGCCCGAACAGTGACCAATTCACTATTTGGGCAGCCATCACCCGGTTGGCTCAAAAGTCACCTGGTAACGCTGTTTTTCGCTATTTTCGCATATTTCAACTCTGAAACAGTTTCCGGCAATTGTTCCAACACCCAAAACACATCCAATACATTCATATGACATTATTTTCATCACAATAAACCCAGTTTTTCCAGATCTGATTTTGTAACAAAAATAATCAATTTTTTCATGCTTTAATCAAACTTTTTCATTATTAATCAAATTAATCACAGCACAAATCCAAGTCACCACCAATGAAGCACCCAATAACAAATCTAGGCATTACAAGAGTAGTCATAGTACTCTAGAATGACAATATATCATCAAATGATCAAATTGAATAAATATTACAATAATATCATTCAATATCACTTCACACATGCACTAAGCCTTCAATTTCATCCTCCAAATCAAAAAGCCTCAAATTCTTAAGAAAAGAAGAAACCCTAGAATCTAACTAGATTATCAAGAAATAAGAAACATGCTTTCTAAGCTTAGGGATATAGAGAATTACCTTTAATCCTCCTAATTCCTTAAGCATTTTTCTTGATTTTCTTCATTTCTCATCTTGAATCATCAAGCAATATTTTAGAGCTTTTGGTAGAGGAAGAATCGGCCATGGGAGCTTGAATAAATGAGAAAATAAAATTTTCTAATTTAAAGCAAGCTTGACCGATCTAGTGGGGGCATTTTGGTCATTTTGTAATTTAATTTCATTAAATTAAAAGTAAGATTTATGTTAGCAAATCAAATTTGCACACATTAAGCTTAATTTAAAACATGCCACATGTATCAATAATAATTAAACATATTGCATAACATTTATGTAATATGGATATTATTTAATTATTCAAATATTTAACATTTAAATATCTAAATAACTAATTAATATAATTATTATTATATATGTATTTTTATTTACATTAAATAACAAATACATAAATGAATGGCATGTGTCAAAGTCTCATTTGACAATTAATTAATGTGTATCTAATCAATTATGTATTAAATACAAATACACAATAATTTCGATTGACCAAAAAATGTCTTTATGCATGTGTTTTCGTTTAAAAACCGTTTAAACGATTCGAATTAACTCATTTAATCCGATGAAGTATTATGAATAATCTGTATTATTCATAACGCGTTGCCCAAGTACTCAACGAGTACACTTCATATTGTGAGACTCTCTAAGTTTAGGTTTATCCGTCACAGAATCCAATTTCGTGTCCATAATTCACCCACTCATGATTTATGACGACCACAGATAATCTCGCTAAACTATGCAAGTCGGGGTCATTGCATACGTATAATCCCTCCGTCACAGGCTATTCATATTATACTTGAGATATAGATAAGAACGTCAAATCCTTATGGTATAATATAGTCGACTTTCAAAGTTACGATCTCTAAATAACACTCGGGACTTGCTTCCGAAGTTATACCATGGCCATGGATTTACTAGATCCCAAACACGTGTAAGATACATATGCCCTGTATACAGGACTGACAGATTCTATCTTGATACACACCGGATATTATGAGCATCAGTCCACATCCAACGAACAGACGGAGGTCTGATCTAAATAGATCAGTGACGTGACTGCCATCAAACCGTGGAGGATAACTCATAAATCCACTGTGGTATCTCAAGTCGAATGATCATTATGCTGGCTCAACTCGAGAAGATTCCTATTGACGTTGGTGTACCATCTATTAGGAAATCTTCAGTGAGTCGTTCAATGTTTATCAAATAAACACCTATATGTCTATACGAGTCTTCCGAGACTCATGGTTCATTGGGATAAACCATCGGAACAAGTCACTATATACGACATGTACTAGTCTCATCGGATTTTACTAAATGACCTGTGTTAGTAAATCTTGACCAGGAACTTTATTTAAGGATATACAACTTATAGTGACGCTTCCCAATGTAAATTACAAACTACGTTGTAACTGCTCACTACGTTGTAAATCATAGGGTCTTTGTATAATATATACATATCACTAAATCGTATTTAGTTTCAATCTAATCTTAATTAGACATCTAATCGTAATTAGATCGAATATGTATATAAAAGACAAGAGGTGCCACCATTTAATAAGTAATATTATGGAAAAATACATTGTTCGTATTCATGAATCGGACATAAATACGATCTGGATTGACACTCCGAGAACCAACCCTAATAATTTATCCCCTTACTCTAGTGCCAATCCACGGTATCATATACATATGTCAATGTATATCACATACTCATGGTGAATGGGTTTTATGAGGGAAATCTGATAACACAGCGGAACAGTGGAAAATCAAAATTTTCTGATTTCAAAACTTTTTCTCGGATAAATTAAATAAACTTATTTATTTAATTATCCAATTATCAAATTATGAAATATTACACAAGAAATCAATTTTTTGTGTAATTACTGTAGGCACTGCATTTTTACACATAAGTCCCTATGATGAGTCTCATTTTGGAGACACTACCTTTTAAGTCACGGAGGTCACGGGAAACGGACATCGGAAGGGGAAATTCAGAATAAACAAGGTTCACTGTTTTCGTTCGTGTTTACGTTCGAACGTCAAACGGATTACGGGCGTTCGTGCCGCGTTCGAGGAAGCGTTCGAACGGTGTCGGTAATTCTGGTTTTGCTGCTAGCCTCACATCCAGCCCAATTAGCCCCCCAAAGCCCATAAAACACATCCCAATTTAAATAAATAAATATTAATTAAAACATTAACTAAATAATATAATAACTAAAATAATTAAATGATAAATAAAACATATACCAAACATAAAATAAACAATTACCAACTTAAACTAAAATCATGCCTAAATTAAACAAATCACACACTAAATCAAAATATAATCATGCCTAATTAAAATCAATCAACCAAGTATATTCCCAATCTAATAAGATTATTCCCAAACTTAAAATATTGTATTCCTAATCCAAGCCAATCAAAATTCAACCTTCCCTATCTAGCCAAGATTTGTCCCCCCCTCAATCTTTGACTTCCCTTAACCAAACCAAATCAAATCCCTATTCAATTAGCCAAATCTCTTTCCTTGTCAAGCCCAACCCTTTGCCTATAAAAAGAAGCCTTCACCAACCTTCTCAACCCTAGCTAGCTAGCCCCTAACTCATACACAACACACATAAAAATTACAGGAGGAACACACCCAAAAAAGAGTAAGCAAAAGATAAAGAGGAAACGGCAGCGGAACCACAAGGAAACAATAGCCAAAGACGGAGAACGACGACTCAAAACAGTAAGACAACGAACGAGAACAGTGAACCAGTGAACCGGGAGAGTTGCGGAGCATCCACCATTCCGACGATCGTGTACCGTACATCCGAGAGGTGATTTAAAAGGTTAGACCTGAGGGTACATTTTCATTAGTTTATATTCGTTTTTTTTTATTATTATTATTGAATTCTATTCGCATGAGAGTCGTTTTTGGATGCATGTTGTGGCTTGAATGAAATGGAAGAGTGTCGTCTCTTGTGGTATATAGGATGGAAACCCAGACGTAAATTCCGTAGCCGAATCCGAATGGACGGTAGTGCGGTCTGTACATGGGACACAACTCCACGTACCACTTGAGTAAACGGCACCTTCTCTTGTGTGGCGTTGCTTTGGTTTATTTATTTCTCGTCATTTAAATCCTGTATGTTGCTTATTCCCGTATGATATGATCGAGTGCATGGGCTTAGTAAGTGCGATGAAAGGTTCCCTAATTGGAGGGGTAAAATCCTTCACCACGACGCTTTGCCGCACCGATTGATGTGTGTTCGGTTGAATGCGAGATACTTTCAATCGAGCATACCTAGTTGATATGATTGTCTTTATTTTCGTATGCATGATTCAACCGAGCGCATGGGTTTTTAGTAAGTGCGATGTGAGATCCCCTATGGGGAGGGGCTAAAGCCCTTTACCACGATGTTTTGCCGCGCCGGTGATGTTGTTCGGTTGGATGCAAGACACGTTCAATCGGACATACTTAGAATAATATGATTGTCTTTATGTTTGTATGCATGATGTGATGTGAC
The DNA here is from genome assembly GCA_019454045.1 of Zanthoxylum bungeanum. Taxonomy (NCBI): domain Eukaryota; kingdom Viridiplantae; phylum Streptophyta; class Magnoliopsida; order Sapindales; family Rutaceae; genus Zanthoxylum; species Zanthoxylum bungeanum. The sequence goes on from SKCR01046470.1 coordinate 8,720, forward strand.
GCGCATGGGCTTAGTATGTTGGTCTAAAGGTCCTCTCTTTGAGAGATCAAGAGCCCCCAAAAGGCCACCTTTACGGCAGTACTTCGCCGCTCCCCTTTATTTTCTGTTTATGCATTGCGTCCCATTTCATGCATCAGGTCCGTGTCCGTTCGAACGCGTTTACGAACGCAACTCGAACGCGCATGCATTTTTGCCTTATCATGCATCAGGTCTCATTCCGTTCGAACGCGTTTACGAACGCCATACGAACGTGAGCATTCTGTTTCATTTCCGTTCGAACGCGTTATCAAACGCCATACGAACGCGAGCATTCTGTTTCATTTCCGTTCGAACGCGTTATCAAACGCCATACGAACGCGAGCATTCTGTTTCATTTCCGTTCGAACGCGTTATCAAACGCTATACGAACGCGAACCTTCTGTTTACCGTTCGAACGCGTTTACGAATGCTACACGAACGCGCACACACTGAACTGAGTCTGTCTTATCATATTCATGCATAATTGCCTCCTGGTTGATCTTTCTTGTGTTATATAGCCAACCATATTATTTGTATCCCTGCATTTATCCATTCTATGTGTTCTCAGGATTGTATTCAAGCATGATTAGGCTGTTAGCATGTTATTTGGTAATAGGTTCATGAGATAGTACTCAAGCATGTTTATTCCATTGGTTGCGCGTTTGCCTTGGTCTTGATTTAACGCATTACGATTCATATGCCTATGCCATGATGACTTTGGAGTAGTATTTCTTGTGATATATCGGATGGAAACCCAGACATAAATTCCGTAGCCGATTCCGAATGGACGGTAATGCGGTCTGTACTTGGGATACAACTCCACGTATCACTTGGAAGAGTGCTCACATGTATGCTTGTGCGGATATTATGTATGCTTGTGTTTTCATGAATATGATATGCTGAATGAAGTTGTATGTTCATTGTTACTTTGAGGTATTTTGTTAGACATGTGTTATTAGATATGAGATATATGCGAAATGTATGTATTAGTGTTATTTTGTACCCATGAATATAGAAGCATGATATTCTTAGGAATAAGTGTTACTTAAGCCTGATTAAATTATTATGTAAATCCTTTCATTACAAATGGCATAAGTAAGGGACCATTCCAAACCCAACGGTTTGAGGTCTTCCATGCGAGGGGTGAGTGCGGCCTTAAATCTTATTTTCCCGGTTCACAACCGGGTGGCGATTCCATCATTCTCCGGTTTAGCCCCCGTGGCTACTCCGTACTCCCAACTAGGCCGCGAGCCTAGGACAGCATGCGTCGTCCAGTTCCTGTGCCACAATTACCAAATTGCCCCAAAACTTTGCATTTTGTTCGTTTTAGTCCTAAATTGTTCGAAATAATTTTGGATGATTCTAAATCATTATTAAGATGATTTTAACATGTCACATACATCAAACCGGTAATTGGTCCAACCGGTACATGGATTGGATCTATTATACTCTGGATCGAATCAGATACTACTAGGATCACATCATTCTCATTCTCTTGAAAAGGATTCGTCCTCGAATCTGTGCCTAGATCATAGATAGTAATGATAAAATCAATTGGACGAGTATTATGAAACAAAGAAAAATCACATGGAAGAGATGTATCAATGTTAGTATAATAATGTTTGCCTATTATTCCCTCTCGCCCATACTCTTCCTCAAAAACTATTTTCATTGCATTCACCACCCAAATGAGATTCCAAATTAAGTTCACATTCTCAATCTCATTCTCATTTATGACAAATTCTACATGTTTAACACTCACAAAACTCTCACACATGTTTACCCAAGTGTTTCATGACTCACTACTCACATTTGCATTTTCAAAACTCTCAACACATTCGACTACACATGTAGTTTCATCAATACATTTAGCCATGCATTGAGCTTCAAATTTATCATCACCAGTAACAGCTAAGTCATCCACTTTAGTAATAGAAATAACTGCAGCATCACACTCACTCTTCACTACTTGTTCACTCACTATCATGTACATGTTTTCTTCTTTTACATTCACAATATCACTAGCAAGTTTATGTTCTAAGCACTCGACATCTCTTTCTTTTTTCCTCTTTTCAACTTCACTTCTCCTCTTCATTATTAATTGATCTTTATAGGCTTGTTGTGGTGTTAAAAGAGAAAGAATCACTGACCTCCGCTCCGTGACATAAATGTACCTACTCCTCTCAACATAATGCAACACTTGCCTATCATACTTCCATGACCCACCCAACAATACGTGACAATCAAGCATAGGCACCACATCACATAATACTTCATCATGAAACCTCCTAGTAGTAAAGGCAACCATGACTTGATACTTCACCTTAACCTCATCACAATTAGGCAAACCTCGCAACATATAAGGCTTAGGATGGTTTCGCAATGACAACCTCAATTTCTCCACGAGGCTGGTACTAACTAAATTAGCCCAATATTCCCCGTCAATAATCACACTGCACACCTCATCTTTCACAAATACTCTAGTACGAAAGATATTATCTCTTGGTTGCCCCATAATATCAACCAACGCACTTGGCATCTTGACAAAAACAAACTCAAGAAGGAAGAAAATACTAAAAAAATGACAAAGATAAAGACAAGACTAAAAAAACCACATTAGACTCGAAACAAAACACAAAAAAAAAAAAACAGATTCAAAACTCAGTGACAAATTCAAATAAAAATTTTCTTTTCGATTAAGGAACACTAAGGCAATCCCTAGCACAACTTAACACACAAGATAATTGATCAAACTTTACCTGATTAGATCTGTTTTTTTTACTGCTGTTGACACACGCAAATTCGGAATTGATATCAATTTAAAATCGTAGACCACAGACACGTTTGTGACCAAAACACACGAAACACAGGCTGAAACAAATTAGTATATATATATTTCAGTCTGAACCACAAAAAAAAAAAATCAAAAGAAGATTTGCTTTTTGTGAGTGACATGCGTGATTGGTCTTTTTTTTTCACTCACAATACATCTTTTAACTTGCAAAATCCAAAAAAAAAAACAACAAACCCAAAGATGAAAATTAGCAGACTGCCGAAGACAAGGCAAGACAAATTGTCAATATTAATTTTTTTTTTCTTTACTGACACATGCTAGAAAAGATTAAAAGATTTAAGGAATAGACTTTTTTTTTTTGTTGACAGACGTAGACGTAGAAGACAATAACAAGAATAACAAAAAAAAACGAGTTGAAACACTGAAATAAAAACGAAAATTAAAAGTCAGACCATAAAAATCTGGCTCTGATACCAATTGATACGAAACCGGATATGAAAAAGATGAAACCCGATCCAAGATCCCGTAGACCCCAAAAAAACTTGTCCTTGAAAATCCTTGGAGATAGCCTGAGATGAATTTTGCCAGCAAATTGGACGTCACAAAGGATGCTAACCATTTGATAAGTCTTTATTCAATCACTGAACTTTGATAAAAAAAATTCTCAATCTCAAGAAAAATCACTATTCACTCACTAAAAATTCTGTACTCGTTAAGAGTTGTTTTTGAGTTTAAATAATGACATGCTCAAACCCTAAGAGAGCCAAAAAGTCTAAAATAGCCATAAACTATCCATTACCAACTAAAAACCCATAACTCCTAATTTCTAGCCCATTTTTACCCACAACTAAATAAAAATAAACTAACCCAAATAATAATAAAATGGTCATCCATGTTGGTTCCATCCATACAAATAAATAATAATATGATGAAAATAAATCTAAATAACTGAAAACGATCCATGCTGCTCCTCGATGACTTGGGTCAAATGTATAACTCTTGAACCATCTTCCTTGAAGTCCAATTGGTCTCGAACGTATTTGTTCAATTCAGCTACATGACGTTGGGCCAGGCCTGCCATATCGTCTTTGATCTTCTGAGCTCTTTGTCTTGTAATTGGTCCAACCGGTACATTGATTGGATCTATTGTACTCTAGATCGAATCAGGTGCTGCTAGGATCACATCAACTAACATGATTTTAATCTCTATTTATTATTCTATTGTTAGGTCGTGAAATGCTTGAAGATCTTGAAGTTGACGAACAAATAATTAATGCGTCACAAGTGATTGATCCTGATGACTTGAAGAATGATGATTGATCAAGAAAGTTTCTAAATTTATCATGATCTGTGTTTTTTCCTTGTAATTGTGTTATGTACTTATGTTGAATTCATAGTTTGTTTATTTCATGTCATGTTTCATGTTAAAAGATTGGAGAATGTTCAAACTTAAGTATTATTGTTGTTGTTGTCTGTTACATCTTTTTGCCTCTTTTTTGGTTAATAAGTGCATCATTTTAGGTGTTGAAAGTACAATCAGCTTCTCCATCAGCCTATTTTTCAAATCCAAAGTTTGATGATTATATGCTTTTATCTTGTTTTAATGCATTAATGTTTACACAGTGATATTAACTTAATGGATAGTGTGAAAATCTTTTACTATTGTAAAATGGTTATTTTTTGACAACTCTCATGAAGCATGATATATATTTTTTTGTATGAGAGAAAGCAAGTATTAATGTATTATTAGATACACGGAATTCACTTTTTATGACAAGCATAAGATGAGGATTCAATGTCTTTTTATATAGTAGTGAATGAAACCATTTGAGAAGTGTGAATTTTTATGAGTAAATAAGTAAAATATTATAAAATTTGAAATAAAATCAAAAAGAGACTGGGATTTTCTGGTGGCCGAGCGTTTGTCTCCCCTTACCGGTTCCAATACCGCTAATGGTTCATCAATTAGAATTCCGGATCAATGGAAAATTGAGAAAAATCATAAAAAAAAAATTCTTATTTAAAAATCGGCGAAAAGCAATTGCTTATATACTATCATGGAAAATATCATTTACCTCCCTTCAACTTATTCCTTTATCATTTTTAATTCAAAAATTTACAAATCCGGCAATTAAGTCCCAAAATTTCCAACACATCCCTAATTAATAAATTGAAATATGAAGAAAATTATTGGAGTGTCACAAAAATGAAGTATGAGTTTTTAAATATAGAGAGAGTGAAATATTGAAGATTCATAAAAACTATTTTTTATGTGTTTGTAGCTTTTCAAGAATAAGTAAAAGATGTATGAAAATATTTTTTTTTTTGAAAACAAATTCCCCACACAAAAATGAAACAAAGCTTCAATTTATAGGCTTAAAATTGAATATGGTCGTTTTTTCTATTATAGTATCGGTATGTCGGTTTGACATTTCAATTGGCTCTTAAAAATTTGACTGTTATACATTCAAATAAAATACTGGCCTGTATGGTGACCAATATGGACACCGATATGAAATGTTATGTTTCACGAATGTGAGCAAAACTTCAGGTCTCATTGGTCTGTGACTAATATGTCGGTTTCAGAGACCGATATGCCGATTTAGGCACCGGTATGATGATAACAGTAACTGTAGCAATCCTGAGAACACTTAGTAATTTGGCCATAAATTACTACATAAAATTTCAAATTAAGCTTCGTAAAATTCTACATAAACTATACACATAGAGCTATCATCTATATTAAACCAGTCTAAAAAACCTTAAGATGAATTTCATAAAATTTTTATAAGATGACAAGTTCGCACAAACGTTCATCCATGAACATGTGGTAATAATATGACTATAGCATAAGTTTTAGATATTAGAATTGTGTTTCATTTGATTCGTAGCAACCCAGAGGCACATATCTATCTAGCGGTATATCATTTGAAATTTAATTAATTTATTTGCTATTTTTTCTAAGTATTTTTTAGATACACTAGATGTATTGAATTCATTTTAGTGCAAATAGTATGCAAATAATTTCTTAAATCATTTTAAATATAAGTGATGCAAAATATTATTCTTAAGAGCTTTATCTTAACTTTTAATCATCATTTTTTATTTTCTTATTTTTTGACTCATGCTTTAGTTATTTCATTTTCTTTTTTTCTCTTTATCATTTTTGCTCTCTTGATCATCTGTAACTCATTTTGACTATTCATCAATATTTTGGCTTCATCGAATTTGATTCGCTAATATTTAAATATTTTGACACTATCAAAACGAAATTACTAACCAAAGTCTTTTTATTTTTAAACTTCTTATCTTTAAACATTTTTACTCCATTGATATCATCAAAATTATGATACCAATATCATGATCGCGCGTGAGATTATTCGAGAGAGTGGAGGAAAAAGAATTTGCCGGTCAGTGGACCTTTTGGCTTGCACGAGCAATCAAAGGTTAATAAAAATAGGAAAAAGAAATTGCCGGTTAGTGGACCTTTTGGCTTGCACGAGCAGCACGAGCAATCAAAGGTTAATAAAAATAGCAAAAAGAAATTGCCGGTTAGTGGACCTTTTGGCTTGCACGAGCAGCACGAGCAATCAAAGGTTAATAAAAATAGGAAAAAGAAATTGCCGGTTAGTGGACCTTTTGGCTTGCACGAGCAGCACGAGCAATCAAAGGTTAATAAAAATAGGAAAAAGAAATTGCCGGTATGTGCACGTTTTGGATACGGCCTAAGCGTTAAAATCACCCGCTCCAAATAGCACTCGAAATAACCAGACTAAAACCAATAAAAGAAATCCACGTTTTAACGTAATGTAGTCAATTGTAAAACATGGATGGTCAAATTGATGTGAATGACGGCATTAAAATGAAACCTGCTGTAGAGGAAAATAGTTATCAAGGGAATAACGATGACGTGGCAGCAATCACCGGCCTGTAGAGTGCCAATGATTGGGGCAAGTGTCCTTGACAAATTATACTGTACATATATATATATATATATCTCCTTGCAAATTCTTCCAGTTTACTGAAGAGCCGATTTGAGGCTCTGAAATGCCTGAAACGATGCGTTTTGTATTTATCAGTTACTCGTAACGGCTATCACAAATTGCGTAACTTGCGTCCGTTTCTTAAATTTCAAATTTCGAAAATTTTGCAATACTATATCAATGGTTACTACCACTACGATAGTAATAAACGCAACTGAAGCTGCGGCAGCTATGATGAAGGTCGACGGCGGTAAGAAGGATCAATCGGAGGTGGAGTTGGCGAGGTGCGAGTGCTGCGGACTGACGGAGGAGTACACGGCGGCGTACATCGACGGCGTAAGAGAGCGGCACGACGGGCGGTGGATATGCGGGCTGTGTGCGGAGGCTGTGAAGGAGGAGTGTGAGCATCAGATGATCGGTAGGGATGAAGCTTTGAGTCGTCACATGAAGTTTTGTGAGCAGTTCAGGTCTCTTGGAGTCCGCCCACGCGTCCTGCTGAGGATTTGATTTCTGCTATGAAACGTGTCCTTCGACGATCGTTGGATTCTTCTCCTCGAAAGAATAAGTCTCCTTCTCCGACGTCGTTTCTGGCGTCCAAGGCATGTTAAAATTAAGGTGAGCTTATCGCTTATGTGATCATAATTCATTGGTATCTATATATCTTCATTCCAAAAATGATTGATTAGTCAATAAATTCCTGAACAATTTATTATATTTTAGTGTACAAGTGCATTTTCTTCAATTTGATTAAAACGATGCCATTTAACTTTAACACCTTGAGATTTTTGAAATAGAGACAGCCAGCCAGTATAAGAAAATATCAAGTTTATTATGAAACTTGCTTGCTAGTGTGGCCTTTGGCCCGTTTTTAAAGAGAAAAATTTAGGTGGTGTCGACACTAACATCAACATATTACCATTCAATTGCGTGTGAATAATGAATTTCCGTATTGTCTGAACTCTTTAGTTAGTATTGTGTTTAGTGATGTAGTTAGAAATTTATTTCAGTTGGAGCACATTTAAATTGTAATATATATATATATATATTTTTTTTAATTCAAGTTACTTTAAAATTTAACCACTTATCAAATTAATTAGATTTAAATATTTAAACTCGGGGTAATATAAACTATTTTAAAATCAATAGAGATACTTTTATAATTTTATCATAAATTAATAAAATTAGGACTTTTTCTAAATAATCTTTTAAAATTAAGAATTTCAAAACCCAATTTGGCACGTGCGTCCTCGTGTGGCACGCCACTATGTTTGATGCGATTTTATCCAGGAATAATGATTGTACAAAATGTAGTTTTAATTATCGTTTTGTGAAAATCATTTATTATTATAAAAATTAGTTTTATTTAATTCAGCCAAATAAAATCATTTGCTCTTTCTTCTCTTGTTCCTATTCAATTTCTTACACCAAAATTAGAAACAACCACATCTCTCTAAAATCAAGTGAGTCGACTCATTTGCTGATTAATACGAAAACTCATCTTTATTTTCCCATCTCTCTATCAAAGTTGAATGATTGTCATTTTTTGACTCCTCCTCGAGCTGACTTATTGAGAGCCATCGCAAATCCAGTTTTCAAGTTCATGCTTTGATAGACAAAATGGAGTAATATGGACACTGTTTTCTGTTGCAGATTTCCACTTATTGGACTGTATGATAAATTTAATATGATTTTGGGTTGATTTTAGAGAGGTGCGGTAGTGTATTCAGGGATAAGAAATTGAATAGGAACACGGTAAAAGAAATGATTTTGTTGGGCTGAATAAATAAATATCTAAATAAAAACAAAAAAAATCAAAATTACTATAAAACGACAGTGGAAGTTGTCGTTCACTCGTTCTGTACTCAAGATGTACCGAAAGAGTATTCCTAATTTCCTATCACCTACTTATTATATCCAGTATCCACATCAACTTCATAATGTCATTTTCTCCCGAGCAGCATGTGAATTGTGAACAAATGAAAATGCTTATAGGAGAACACTGTTGTTAATATATCCTTCAATTATTTTTTAGAAAATTATTACAATTTAATACGAACATTACAATTTAGAATCTACTAATAGTTTATATACATAAAATTTATTTTACTACCTGTAGACGCTGGTTTTTACCCGAGGCCTACAATCGAGATTTCGTTGAGAAGGGCATTAACGATCATGCAAAACAAAGAGGTAGGGTGAGTGTGGAGATTCTACCTATCGGTGTGGTGGATGCCGTAGACACTCTGACGCCAAAGTCAGTAGTGAATGAACTATTAACACTGTAGGGTGAGGAACAAGGACATATATTACCTTGATCCCCGTATGATGCCGTGAGGGCGGTAGGTTGGTGATAAGGGTGGCAACGGGCCGGGCCGGGCCCGGGCTTCTGCAAGGCTGGGCTCGGGCCGGGCCAAATCCGGCCCGATTTTTTTACCAAAAAAATATATTTAAAATACAATTTATATTATATAAATACATCATCAAAATTAAAAACATAAAAAAAAAAATACATTCACATTATATGCAAAGACAATTCACAATTTAAATGCTACAAACAAATAAAAATGTTACAAACATATTAAATATATATATATATATATATATATATATATTTCCATATCTCAGTCGCTTGGACACACAGTACTTCTTTCTCCACCTCGATTTGTAGACTGGGGCTGAAGTCTGCCACAAAATCCGCAAGAGCTTGGGACTTGATAGTTGTTCGCGGTTGGTAAGTGATGTCGTACTCCCCAAGTTAAACTGCCATTTGATTAGTCTGCCAGAGAGCTCGGGCTTATGAAGAATGCCCCTCAAAGGGTAGGTGGAATAAACGGTAATCAGATGACCTTGATAGTAGGGTCGGAGCTTGCGAGCTGCTGTCATCAATGCAAGAACCAATTTCTCCATTTGAGTGTACCGAGTCTCCGGGCCCAGAAGAGCCTTACTCACGTAGTAGACCGGGAGTTGCTGTCCTCCATCTTCCCTTATTAAAATTGCGCTGACCGCCTGATCCGAGACTCCAAGGTAGAGGAATAACCTTTCATCGTCGGCTGGTTTGGACAAGAGGGGAGAAGTGGTAAAGTACCGCTTCAGTCTGTTCAAGGCTTATTCACAGGCCGAAGTCCACTCAAACTTCTTCGTCTTCCCAAGCGTGGAGAAAAACAAGAAGCTTTTGTCGATGGATTTGGAGATGAATCTGTTGAGAGCGGCTATCATTCCCGCAAGTCGCATGACTTCTTTGGGGTTTGTTGGGGAATGGATGTTGATGATGGACTTTATCAGCTCCGGGTTGGCTTCTATTCCGCGTCGAGTGACCAGGTAACCAAGAAATTTCACGGAGGCTACTCCGAAAGCACCCTTGGTGGGGTTCAACTTCATCCCATATTTTCTCATCACGTCAAATGCTTCCTCCAAGTGTTCCAGGTGTTGATTGGCTTGTAAATATTTTACCAACATATCATCAATGTAGACCTCCATGGTTTTCCCAATCTGATGAGAGAACATCTTGTTGACAAGCCGTTGGTAGTAGTGTGGGAACACAGGAAATCTGGGGCGACGCATGCTGTTCCAGGCTCGGGGGCCTAGTTGGGAGTACGGAATAGCCACGGGGGACTAAATCGGAGAGTAATGGAGTCGCCACCCGGTGTGAACCGGGAAAATGAGATTTAAGGCCGCACTCACCCCTCGCAAGGGAAGACCTCAAACCGTAGGGTTCGGAATGGTCACTTACTTATGTCACTTGTAATAAAAGGATTTATGTAATAATTTAACCAGGCTTAAATAACATTTATTTCCAAAAATATCATGCTTCTAAATTCATATGCATACATCAACAAGTTCATCACAACATGCAACATCACATGGCAATCTCATGAACATATTTCAATCCTATGATATGGAAAACTAAGAACAACATAATCATGCTTGAGTACTATCTCATGAACCTATTAACCAAATAACATGCTAACAACCTAATCATGCTTAAATACAATCCCAAGAACACATAGAATGGATAAATGCAGGAATACAAATAATACGGTTGGCTATATAACACTGGAAAGATCAACCAAGAGGCAATTATGCATGAATATGATAAGACAGACTCAGTTCAGTGTGCGCGCGTTCGTGTAGCGTTCGTAAACGCGTTCGAACGGTAAACAGAAGGTTCGCGTTCGTATGACGTTTGATAACGCGTTTGAACGGAAATGAAACAGAATGCTCGCGTTCGTATGGCGTTCGTGAACGCGTTCGAACGGAAATGAGACCTGATGCATGATAAGGCAAAAATGCATGCGCGTTCGAGTTGCGTTCGTAAACGCGTTCGAACGGGAACAGACCTGATGCATGAAATGGGACGCAATACATAAACAACAAAATAAAGGGGCGCGGCGAAGTACTGCCATAAAGGTGGCCTTTTGGGGCTATTGATCTCTCAAAGAGAGGACCTTTAGACCAACATACTAAGCCCATGCGCGTCACATCACATCATGCATACAAACATAAAGACAATCATATTATTCTAAGTATTTCCGATTGAACGTGTCTTGCATCCAACCGAACACACATCAACCGGTGCGGCAAATCATCGTGGTAAAGGGCTTTAACCCCTCCCCATAGGGGATCTTTCATTCCACTTACTAAGCCCATGCGCTCGATTGAGTCATGCATAAATGAGCAACATGCAGAATTTAAGTGACGAAAAATAAACAAACCAAAGCAACACAAAACAAGAGAAGGTGCCGTTTACTCAAGTGGTACGTGGAGTTGTATCCCAAGTACAGACCGCACTACCGTCCATTCGGATTCGGCTACGGAATTTACGTCTGGGTTTCCATCCTATATACCACAAGAGACGACACTCTTCCATTTCATTCAAGCCACAACATGCATCTATAAACGACTCTCATGCGAATAGAATTTAATAATAATAAAAAAACGAATATAAACTAATGAAAAGGCACCCTCAGGTCTAACCTTTTAAATCACCTCTCGGATGTACGGTACACGATCTTCGGAAGGGTGGATGCTCCGCAACTCTCCCGGTTCACTGGTTCACTGTTCTCGTTCGTTGTCTTACTGTTTTGAGTCCGTTTTGCTGCTGTTTCCTTGTGGTTTCACTGCCGTTTCCTCTTTATCTTTTGCTTACCATTTTTGGGTGTGTTCTTCATGTAATTTTTATGTGTGTGTGTATGAGCTAGGGACTAGGGTTGAGAAGGTTGGTGAAGGGTTCTTTTTATAGGCAAAGGGTTGGGCTTGACAAGGAAATGGATTTGGCTAATTAAAGAGGGATTTGATTTGGTGTTGGTTTAGGAATGCAAGGGATTTGATTTGGTTTGGTTTAGGAATACAATATTTTAGATTGGTAATTATCTTATTAGATTAGGAAGTCAAATATATGATTGGCTTTAATTGGTTGATTGATTTTAACTTGGTATGATTATAGTTTTGATTTAGTATGTGATTTGTTTAATTTAGGCATGATTTTAGTTTAAGTTGGTAATTGTTTATTTTATGTTTGGTATATGTTTTATTTAATATTTAATTAATTTAATTATTATCTTATTTAGTAATGTTTTAATTAATATTTATTTATTTAATTGTGATGTGTTTTATAGGCTTTGGGGGGATGTGAGGCTAGCAGCAAAACCAGAATTACCGACACCGTTCGAACGCTTCATCAAACGCGGCACGAACGCCCGCAATCCGTTTGACGTTCGAACGTAAACACGAACGCAGCACTAACGAAAACAATGAACCTGGTTTATTCTGGATTTCCCCTTCCGATGTCCGTTTCCCGTGACCTCCGTGACTTAAAAGGTAGTGTCTCCAAAATGAGACTCATCATAGGGACTTATGTGTAAAAATGCAGTGCCTACAGGTAGCATCTGCATTCTTCAGCCTAAATGACATTACTTTATAGCAGTAGATTCCTCTGTTAGTGACGAAGACAGCCTTCTCCTGATCATCCGGATGCATGAGGATTTGGTTGTAGCCTGAATACGCGTCCATGAAACTAAGTAATTCATGCCCCGCCGTAGCGTCGACCATTGAGTCGATATGAGGGAGTGGGAAGGAATCCTTCGGGCATGCTTTGTTCAAGTCCGTGAAATCAATGCAGACTCACCACTTGCCATTCTTCTTTCGCACAACCACAACGTTATTGATCCACTACGGGTACTATACTTCACTAACGACTCCATTCTCTAACAACTTTTGGACTTATTCGTCGATGACTCAGTTCCTTTTAGGGCGAACTGTAGGGGTTTTAGGGGCTTAATCCGGTAACGCAGCGGAAGCGGTGGAAAATCAAATTTTCCGATTTCAAAACTTTTTCTCGGATTAATTAAATAAACATATTTATTTAATTATCCAATAATCAAATTATGAAATAAAATTCAATAAATCATATTTAAGTGAATTTACCGAATTACCCTTACATTTGGTATTTTGTCCATTTTAGTCCGAAATTGATCAAATCAATTTTGAATGATTCTAAATCATTTTTAAGATGAACTTAGCATGTTCAAAACATCAAAACACCAAAGGCAACATAAATCCCAAATTTTGACCATTTGGCCGAATGCACCATTAGGGTGCCATATTGTGCACTTTGTCATTTCATGCTTCAAAACACATCAAGATGTAATCCAATCAACATGAAACTTTATATGCATCATATACACATCCTTATACACAACATATATGAAAATCCCCAAATTTGGAAGTGGTCTTAAAGCCTAATTTTTCAATTTCATCAAATTGGACAAATTAGACCAAATTGGTTAAATCCAATACTTCAATCATGTTTCTTCCATCCAAATCAAGTCTCAACACAATGAAACAACTATAGAACAATTCTAGGTCATTTAAGAGTGGGTCAATAACTCTAGAATGGCAACAAGGTTCTAAAACCTTAAAAGAATGTTTATTACTACACTAGTAATAAACTTCCAACATCATACATGCAAATCACCTTCATCAAACTTTTATCCATCAAAAGTACAAAGAATAAATAATAGAAAAACTCAAGAACATCACAATATATTTCCCACAACAAGAGGAACAAATTACTCTCTAATGGAAGGTTGGAAATACTTACTAAATTTCAAGCTTTTCCTTGTTTTTCTTTTCTTTTCTCTCTACCTTCTTTGCCTTGTTTTAATGGAGTTTTGATAAAGTGAAAAGGTTCCTTAAACCCTAAAATTAAATGAAACAATATATACTTGCCCAAATGAAGGCCTTGGCCGAATTTGGCCTAAAGGAAATGCAAGTTATATTAGTTTCATTTCATTTCAATTTCATTTGCCAAGTTGATAAAATGATCATTACATTTTAATGACAATTTCAACTTAGTCAACAATGGCAACATGAAAAAAATAACCATTATATTCAATTAGGGTCATGGCCGAAATTTAGCAAAAAAAAATAAAGGAAAAATATATTTTCATTTTTCAAACAATTTAAACAAATATCTTAAGAAGTCAAAATCAATTTGACAACCATTTCCTTTAATGTATAAGTCAACAATTGCAACTTATAATCATTTCCTAACTTTATCATTTGGTGAGATATTTATATTTTAATTATATTAATCATTTAACAATTAAATAATTAATTAAATACAAATATCTCAAATATATGTATTATATTTACTTTAAATATCTCAAATACATATATTAATGATATATGTCAAATACCTTTATTTGACAATTTATTAATGTGTATTTAATAATATCATATATTAAATACAAATACACATTAATTAGGAAATGACGGTTCGGCCCGTTCGCATGTATTTTTCGTTTAACGTTTAAACGATTTATAAATAATCATCATTATTCATAAAAGTTGCTATAGTGCTCTACGAGTATGTTTCATTATTGAGACTCTCTATATTCAGGTATATCTGTCACGAAATCCAATTTCGTGTCCATAATTTATCCACCCGTAAATTATGACGATCACGGATAAGCTAGCTGAATCATACAGGTCGAGGTCACTGCATACGTATAATCCCTTCGTCACAGGTATCCAGATAATCACAGAGATATAGATGTAAACATCAAATCTCTATAGGTATTATCTCGTCGACGTATCTATTAGCAATCTCTAAATAACAATCGGAACTTACTTCCGAAGTTTACTGTGGCCACAGATTTAACAGACTGCTAATTATATATGGACTACCTATGCTCTGTACACAGAATTGACGGATCCTATCTTGATACACACATGATATCCTGAGGATCGGTCCACACCCAACGAACAGGCGGAGGTCTGATCTAAATAGATCGGTGACGTGACTGCCATCTAAGTGTGGAGGATGTCTCATACATCCACAGTGGTATCTCAAGTCGAAGGACCACTATGCTACTCAACCCGAGAAGATTCTTATTGACGTTGGTGTACCATCCATTAAGAATCTTCGGTGAGTCGTTCAGTGTTTATACACTATAAACACCTACACGTCTATACGAGTCTCTCCAGACTCATGGTTCATTGGGATAAACCATCGGACCAAGTCTCGATATACGACATGTACTGGTCTCAACGGATTTGACTAACCGACCCGTGTTAGCAAATCTTGACCAGGAACTATGTTTGATAATATATATATAACAGTGACACTTCCCAATGTCAATTACAAACTCCATTTGTAACTGTGTACTGTATTATATATTATCGGGCCTTTGTCTAATATATACATATCACTAAACCACATTTAGTTTCAATCTAATAGTAATTAGATCGAATACGTATATAAGAACAAGAGGTGCAACCATAAATAAGTAATATTATGGAATAATGGGATGTTCGTATTCATGAATCAGACATAAATACGGTCCGAATTAGCGCTCTGAGCACCAACCCCAACACGAACTTCCTCCTCTTCTGTTTGACAGGTAGGTAGGCTGGATCCACATGTAGCTTGTGTGTCATCAACTCTGGGTCTATTCTTGTCATGTCTTCATGCGACCATGCGAAGCAGCCGTGAGGCTTCTTAAGGAATTCCATCAGTTTGGTGCGTAACACGGGATCGAGGTCGGCTCCAACTTGGGTCTTATGGTCTGGGTAGTGAGGGTGAATTTGGACCTCATCGAGCTCTTCCACTTTTGGAGTATCTGCGTAGGCTCGATAAGACTCATCCTGTAATTACTATGCTGTCTGCGATTTGGGCTTGAGGGTCGTCTGGTAGAAAGACCTGGAAGCAAGCTGATCCCCTCTGATTTCCTGGACTCCCCACTTTGTAGGAAACTTCAGCACCTGGTGATAGGTGGATGAGACGGCCCTCATATCGTGAATCCACGATCGACCCATTATCAAGTTGTAGGCCGAAGGGCAATCTAGGACGAGGAACATAGTCATTTTGTTGATTCATCACGCGTATACTGGGAGAGAGATTTCCCCCATAGTGAATTTTTGTTCTCTGCTGAAGCCTATCAAAGCCGTAGATTGACAATTTACTTTCTCCAAACCTCCTCCCATGTCGTTAAGGGCGGCCAGGAAGACGATGTTAGCTGATGACCCTGTGTCGACTAGCACTCTCTTAATCATGAAGTTTGCCACCTGCAAGGATATCACTAATGCGTCATGGTGAGGGTCCTTAAGATTGGATACCTCGTCGTCCATGAACTCGATTGCCAATCCAGTATAGTCTCCAGCTACCATCTATGTGTATCCCGATGCGACAGTCGCTACCATTATGGTGTGTCATTTCACTGCTGAATATGAGATCCCACTAACTTTTGATCCTCCTGATATAAGATTGACAGTATTGTTGATTGGATGAGGCGGTGTTGGGGCTTCTCCCCGGTCAGCCATTTCTTCCCTCCGGGCCAATGTGGCTTTACCTATTTTTGTGAGCAGGTCTTTCAGGTGCCCCTTGTTTAACAGCTCCAGTACCTCCAATCTTAATACTATGCAATCAGCCATCGTGTGCCCGTAGTCTCGGTGGAATTCACACCATCTACTTGTATCTTTCCTTCCGGAGCTATCATTGGAGCTTGGAGCCCACTTCATTTCGTTCCCCATTTTACTGAGAACTGACACGAGTTCACCTAGTGATATGGTGAAATTGTAGTCTGGGAGCCTGGGGGCACCATTAGGGGTCTTCTCTCTTCTGTCATATGGGATTGGTCTGCGGTCGGGAACCCTATCGTAGGGGCGGTTATCCCTGGCACGATAAGTTCTTTGATCGATCGTCTGTTGGCCCCTGCTACCGAATTCTCTCGGTTGTCTGGATGAATATGTCCACTTCTCTTATAGACTGGATGAGCTATCCCTCATTGCATTCCTTTTATCTTATTCCTATCTGATTTCAGTTCGGGCTATGGCCATTGTCTGGTCCATAGTGTAGCACCGATTCTTCATTAACTTTTTGTAGAGGCCACTATCTGCCAACAATCCATTCTGAAATGCTTCCACTGCTGCCGGCTGGTGGAGATATGTGATATCAATTCTTTCATTATTGAAATGTGAGACATAGCTTCGCAGAGATTCTCCCTTCTGCTGTTGTATTGCATTGGGGTCGTCTGTGGTCCTCTCGAATTTGCAAGAACTAGCGAAGTGTTCCACGAACTTGTCTGCCAATTCTTTGTATGACCCAATTGAACGGTATGGCAAATTGATAAACCACATGAGGGCTGGACCAGCCAACGTCTCGCCAAACCATCTACACATTCCTCATTCCATTTGATGTGAAGATATGCCTGTGGACATCATCTTGTATTGGTAGTGGATTATGTGGTCGTCGGGGTCGGTTGATCCATCATACGGCTTCATCTCAGGTGGGCTAAACTTTCGAGGGAGTTCCACTGAATTGATCCCATCGACGAAAGGAGTGTCCGTAATGGTTCATGCTCTGCCCCTCTTCAAATGTAACTTGGCTCCTAGTAGGATGGAAATGATTGCTTCCTTGAATTCCTAAATTTCCTTGCGCATGGATGAAGCTGTTATTGTCTCGGTTGGAGGTATGTGTAGGTTCCTGCCGTGACCGATTGGATGATTTTCGGAAGGGGGAACATCGCTCATTGCATCGTCTGGCGTCTCCGTTGAATTGGGTTGGCAGCTCGGTTCGTTGGGGGGTCGTCGAGCCCCCCTCGCCTGGAGGTGGATGAAATATGCCGATTTTGGAGGTCGCTATTGGAGCTCTTCATGGCCGATTTTCTTCTTACAGAACTCGTAAGTGCTACTGGAGAGCGGCCAATTGGCTGGCTAGAAGGTCTGAAGGCTCGCTACTGAAAGCCATAGTAATGCTTGCAAGTGTTCGTAGGCTGTAAGCTTTGTTTGCTTCTGAATCGCTAGGGCCCCACGGTGGGCGCCAAATTGTAGACACTGGTTTTTACCCGAGGCCTACAATCGAGATTTCGTTGAGAATAGCACTAACGATCATGCAAAACAAAGAGGTAGGGTGAGCGTGGAGATTCTACCCACCGGTGTGGTGGATGCCGTAGACACTCTGACGCCCAAGTCAGTAGTGAAATGAGCTATTAACATTGTAGGGTGAGGAACAATGATAGATATTACATTGATCCTCGTATGATGCCGTGAGGGCAGTAGGTTGGTGATTATCAGAACTCTGTAGAGAATGCTATTAGGCTATCAGTAGGAGAGCTTGAATGTCAGTTCTTCGTGGTCCTTCTTCTCTTATATACTCACTCTCGGGAGGTGTGTATATTTACTGCATTTGATTGCTCGTCCGTTGGGCGTTTGATAATGGCCGATTTCATGAGGGGTAATTATTGTGTTTGCCTGTTGGAGGCTGGAAACGGCTGTGTTATGAGGGGTGTTTATGAGTCCGAGCGTTTCGTGGGCTAGCGTATGGTGGGCTTTGGTCATGGCCTGGATATGAGGCATTTCATTGAGTATGGGTCAGTGGATCTCTGGGCCTATATATAATAAACTCAGGGCTTCCTTTAGTGTGTGGGCTTGAGGTAGCCACTTGGGCTTAGACTTTGTATCGGGTACTGTTAAGGGAGTCTGAGGTGTATTTAATACCGGGTTTGAAGTAAAAAGTCGAAATTGCCCTTGGCCCGTACACTGCCTATATACCCATTTAGAAAAATGTGAAATCTACTTCCACGAATCTATTAGAATTGGAAGACATGGACACTTATACGTTAACCACGAGTTGTAGCCATGTGGCATTAACCGTTGTTGAAAGCTTAAGAATATTTAGGCCAACTTGTTCAAGTGATTTTTGTGTTTACTTGATAATTTTTGAATAGTGTAGATGACAATAATTCTTATGGCAAAGTGTCACATACTATATATATTGCATTTGTTTCCTGTTACTTGGATATTGTGAAAACAAAATTCCCATGTTTGTTTTCATATGAACGACGGGTTCAAAAGAAGTAAATAATGAGAAAAGATCTTGGCATAATGGAGGAGTAAATGCTCTTCAATATGAGTTAGTGAGTTGTAGAATCTAATTGTATTACATCTCCAATAATCCTTCAAGATAACTTTCGGTGGAGGATATTCTTCTTTGAAATTGTGATGCAAGTTTTCAAATCACCTTTAGGTGATTTTATTGTTTTGTTGATTTTTGAGTCATATATTCTCATATAAATAGGGAACTCGTTTGAGAGCTCAAATTCATCTCTAACAAGCAAGCTGCAAGATAAGATAGCTTAGTAAATAGTGTAGTTATAAGTGAGGTTTTTATACAAATTTTGTAATACTTGTAAATTATATTCAAGTAGTAACATAGAGTATTTATTTTTCTCATAAAATATTCTTAAGTGATTAGAGAATCACAACAAGTGGTATCAATAGCTTTGATTATACGTTGGGGATATTGGAAGTGAAAAACGAAACTCGATTAGGTAAAATTTGAGTTTCGTGAAAGTTCTCAAAAATAATTTTGAGCATACAACTAGCTTGTCACGTCGACACGAGCACGTTGGTATTTTTCGGTGATCAAACGGAGACCGAAACAAGCCACGGGCGCTGACCGGGGAGCTACCCACGCGTCGTCACATGCTTTAAAGGTTGAAGTGTAACATCCCCACTACGGGAATGCTACCGGCAGGCAACAGATCCCACCATAGCCTAAGCCTCTGACTTATGCAATAGAACATTTGCTCTTATCTTACTACTATGCAATCTTATAACTAGTCACACATGCAGACTCAAAAACTTAAAGTAGACTTAAGTACAAGATCATGAAATATATATACACAAATCTCAAAGTATTCATCGTGTACACATCATCAAACATATGTTGTAACAAAATGATATTCCATAAAACTACATTCTATATGAATATAGATCTGGAAATATGGACCTTATGACTGTTAGGGTTGGTGCTCTGAGCGCCAATCCGGATCGTATTTATGTCTGATTCATGAATATGAGCAATACATTTTTCCATAATATTATTAATTTAATGGTAGCACCTCTTGTCTTTTACATAAGTATTTGATCTAATTTCGATTAGATTGAAACTAAATCCGGTTTAGTGATATGTATATATATTAGACAAAAACCTCAGGATTTACAACGTAGTGCATAGTTACAACATAGTTTGTAATTGACATTGGGAAGTGTCACTATAAGTTGTATATCCTTAAATTAAGTTCCTGGTCAAGATTTACTGACACGGGTAGGTTAGTAAAATCCGTTGAGACCAGTACATGTCGTATATCGGACTTGGTCCGATGGTTTATCCCAATGAACCATGAGTCTTGGGAGACTCGTATAGACGTGTAGGTATTTATTTGATAAATACTGAACGACTCACCAAAGATTTCCTAATAGATGGTACACCAACGTCAATAGGAATCTTCTCGGGTTGAATAACATAATGATTATTTGACTTGAGATACCACTGTGGATATATGAGTTATCCTCCACACTTAGATGACAATCACGTCACCGATCTATTTAGATCAGATATCCGCATGTTCGTTGGGTGTGGACTCATGCTCATGATATCTTGTGTGTATCAAGAAATGATATGTCAATTCTGTGTATAGAGCATAGGTAGTCCATATGTGATTAGCAATTTGTTAAATCTATAGCCATAGTATACTTCGGAAGTGAGTTCCGAATGTTATTTAGAGATCGCTAATAGATACGTCGACGAGATTATTCCTATAGAGATTTGACGTTTATATCTATATCTCTGAGATAATCTGGATACCTGTGACGGAAGGATCATATGTATGCAATGATCTCGACCTGTATAATTCAACGAGTTTATCAGTGGTCGTCATAATTTACGGGTGAGTGAATTATGAACATAAAATTGGATTTCGTGACGGATATGCCTAAATCTAGAGAGCCTCACTAATGAAATATGCTCGTAGAGCACTAGGGCAACTGTTATAAATAATACTGATTATTTATAACTCGTTTAACGGTTAAACGAAAAATACATGCAATCGGGACCTAACAGTTATTTCCAAAATTAATGTGTATTTTACTTAATCCTTGATTTATTAAATACACATTAATTAAATATCAAATTGTGATATTTGACATATATCATTAATATATATATTTGAGATATTTATTGTAAATATAATACATATATTTAAGATATTTATATTTATTATTTAATAATTAAATAATTATATTTATTTATAAAGTAAATATCTTTTATAATGATTTGCTTTATTAAAGCTTGGAAATGGCATGATGCCATTGGAACACATTTTGTTTACTTTATTAAAGATTAATTGTTAACTTTAATTTTGCAAAATGTGTACCAATCATTTTTGAACAAAATAAAATCATTGTTATTTATTTTTGGAAGCTAAAAATTCGGCCATGGTGTTATTATCTTAACAAAATTATTTTGTTTCAATTTTAACACTTAGACAAGTTACACAAATATTTTACAAATAGAGCTGAGAGAAAATGGTGGAAGAAATAAAGAAAACAAAGGCAAAACATGGAAATTTTGTAAGTTTTTCAAACTTTCTTTTACATGGAAATTGTTTCTATTTATCTTAGCTTCGATTTGTGTTGCTAAGTTGATGTCTCAACTCTTTGGGTTTGTAATTATATGTGTTTAAAGCTTGTTGGATGTGATAGCATGTATGTTTAACTAATTAAGCTAATTAGGTGTAATTATGCTTATTTGATTAATTAGAAATTAAAGTTGTCATTCTAGAGTTGATTAGCCATTCATATTTAACCTATAATTGTTCTTGATTAATTTCACGATGGTGAGACTTGATTGGTGTGGTAATTGGATGATTAAAGTGTTGAATTTTGTCAATTTAATGTAAATTATCCAATTTGAGTAATTTGTGAAATTGGGATTCTTAAACCATTCAAATTTTGGGGTTTTTACATATATATGATATAATTTGATGTATATTTGATGTATGTCAAATTTGGGATTGATTGGATTTAATCTTGATGTGTTTTGAACAAATTGGGCCAAATTACAATTAATACAAAATCTGGATTTTTTTTGTAATTCTGGAAAAATCTGGGCAGTTTCGGAATTTTGGAAAAGTTTCTATTTTATGTTGCAAATTATATAAATTATTTTGGGATTGATTTGGAATCAATTAAATATGTATTTGACAATTTAATGACCAAAATGATTAATTTGTAAAGTGTAGGGGTCTCATAGCAAATAATGATAAATCTGATTTTTCAGATAAAAATTCAGTTTTTATTTATTGAGTAATTAGAATAAATTGGTTTATTTTAATTGTCCAAGAAAAATATTTATCGGAAATTGTTTCGGAGTGAAAATACGCGAAAACGGTGAAAAACAGCGTTACTGGGTAACGGCTGACCAAACAGTGAATTGGGCACTGTTCAGGCATCCCACGAACTGTCCAAATATTTTTGGGGCTGACCTGCGCAATCCTCATAAGCATTGGTCGGTCGGTTCGGTCGGAAACGTGTTTTATGCTATTTTACGGAAAAATATTTTCCCAAAAGTTTAGCGATGTTTCTATATTATTTGTGTCGTTATATGATATCGAATAAATATGTTTAGGTGAAATATGAATGAATTATTAATATTTGATATTGAATAATTTATTCGTAAGTTTAAAAATTTTAAACTACGATTTTGCCCGAACCGCGCTCCTTCCGCTGCGCCTACCTGATTTGACCCCAACAATGACTAGTGACTGCGGTATAATTCTTGTCTTCGAGCTAAGTCTCCAAAAGTTGCACGTGGTTCACCAAAAGATGGATCCTGCAAAAGAACTGGGAAGTGGTTGGGGTGAGTCATTTGGAACTCAGTGAGTGGAGTTACAAAATCAAAGAAACTAAATCAGTGTAACTGTTTTAAATTACTTTAGCTTTAAAACATTTCTGAAATCCTTATTTGAAAACTAACTCTTTTCTTTTAAACTTGAGAGAAAATTCATTTCTAAAATACTTTATGTATAAAAATCTCTGGTACTGTAGAAAAACTGATGCATGGGGGAGTTACGTATCGCTGTCCCCCATACGCCTAACTAGTTGCCTTGGGGCATTACGTATCCTCGTCCCCCAAGCCACTGAACTAAAGCTGGTAGTGTTGATCCATGCTACTATCTAACCATTAAACTAGGGTCTATGGGCGTTACATATCGTCATCCTCTACCCCTGAACTACATGTGCACACGTTCTCTGTCCGTCAATTCCATAAGTCAGAGCTGAGGTGAGTTTTTCCCCATGCCTCCAAAATCATAAATACTCATGCTTTTAAATATCAAAATTTCTCAAAACTTTCTTACAAAATAAAAGAACTGATAATTAATATGGCTGTACGGGTCAAATTTGGTCCGAGGGCAATTTCGACCTTTTGCTCCAGACCACTACTGAATGCACCCCTGAAGCCTCCTAATCAAACCCCAAAGACATAATGTCGACCCAGGCCCGATGAGCACCAACACCCGTAACCGAAGGACCATCCATAGGCCGGCCCATGTAACGCCTAAGTTCATAAACATCATTCATAAACTCAACAGTTGCCAGCCTACAACGGGCAAAACATAATAAAACCCCCCTCATGAAGTCAACCGTTATCGACGCCCAACGGACAAGCAATCAAAGAGCAGTAAATGCACGCAAAGGCGTGTATATAAGAGAAGAGGGTCCAGAAGAAAGAAAAAATAACTTCTAGCTCTCATACTCACAGCATTGAGACATCCTCAAGCTCACCACACCACCGACTGATCGCCCTCACGGCACCATACTAAGTTCAAGGTAGCACCTAACCTCGACTTCCCATCTTTTACTCTCTTTGCTCACTAACTGACTTGAGCGTTGGAGTGCCCCCGGCACCCACCACACCGGTGGGCAGTACTCTCGCTTACTCTACATCTTTGTTTTGCAGGATCGCCAGTGCCCCCTTTCACGAAATCTCAATTGTGGACCTCGGGCGAAAACCAGCGTCTACAATTTGGCGCCCACCGTGGGGCCTTAGCGATTCTTAGCAAGCAAAGATGTCTCCTTCCACGACCCTTACATACATAATGATCCATAAATTGAGTGTCATCAACCTCTCACTACACGTGAAATGATTATCATCTTCCCTATAATGCATGGATTGATTGTGCCTTTCTCCTGACGACGTGGATGGAATATCATCCACTCCAGAAGATATGGGGGGAGTGACACCTCTTTCAGGTGACTGAAAGAATTTCCATCACATCTGTATGACATGCATGGATTACATTTAGCCTCAGTCTACGTGATTGGTCTACGTGATTGGGCTGTCGTTTCCTTTAGACGACATTGGAAGATATTCATATTCTTCACATTACATGAATGGATTATCATCAGTTCCAAACTCCGTTCGACCATAGTCTAAAGGATTTCTATCAGGAACAAAGTACTTGGCATGAAAATGGTGTCCCGGTCGATCATACCCGACTGAAGTCTCGGGGTGGACATCCCAGTCAACATTACCAGACTTGTAGGGATATCCCACTCGACATCAGTGTGTTGTTAAGGATGTCTCAATTGACATTACTAAATATAGCTTGTCACTCACTAAAGATCACAATCGACATTATATATATGATGGCTTAGTATTGAGCAAAGATTCCACTCAACACTCCATGTATGAGGTTTGACACTTGTTCATTCGACATGAGATGGAAGAAGACCTAGCATGAGGCAAGTGTGTCATTTGACACGACATGGAAGAAGGTTTAGTATCTGATAGAGGATCCATTCGACATGACAGGGAACATGTCTTAGTTAGGGGCTACGGTTCCAGTCGACAATTTCAAATTCATAAAAATTGGTGCAAAAAATACAAGAGGCGTACCCCATGATAAGAGTTAACAAGCTCCAAGCACAACCAACAAGTACAAAGCAAAAAGTCGAGTGCAAATAAGGCAATGGAAAAAGAGCCTACAAGGGCTATAAACAAATAGGAAAACATGGGCAGATTGGCAGCCCATCAACCGAACAGGATGGCAAATTGCCGCAACCCAACATGCAAGAGTATCCCTTAATTTGGAAAGCATCAAGAAGAGGTCAATCTCGGCCCAATGATTTTCAGGACCCATCAATGTGGCCCAAGCTTGCTAGATCCAAAGACTTACCAAGTCATTTCCCAACCTTAAAAAAATTATTATTGTCAACACACACTGACTCACATGACTAAATACAACTCTCCCGCCTTCCCGATTCCTTTTATTTTCTTGAATCATATTATGTTGAGTACTTACACGACAAAAAAAGTAAATTAGCAAGATAATATTTGATGCTTGTAAAAAAGAAATGCGCATGTAATTGGTATGTGGTGGTGGTGTTGTTTCTTGCTTAATTAGCATAGACACCCCTGAAAAGGCTACCCAGATCGCCACTTCACTCTGTAAATCTGAGGATTCCCTTGTCTTCTACTATATCAACAGTTTGTCGAAAGAGTTGATCCTGAAGTGCTTCTTGAAGGAGCCTTCATGACTGGCCACGTCAGTACCTTGTGCCAGTTCGATGACCCCTCCGAGATTGCTTCTGAGATTTACAGGAAGAATGAATGACGACTGCTGCACGAGGCCACAATCTAATGGTGTCGACTGGCATCCAAATAATACACACAGAGCAGAATTTGGTCACTCGTGGAGCCTTACCTCGACGTTGTTTGCAAGAACCCATTTGTCGAAAGTGGGCTTTGACAATATGCCAATTTCCTGAAAAGTCATGCACTGCTTTCGAAGTGGGCTTCGACCCCCCTTTGTCGCATGATTTAACGTATGTTTCAGTTAAGTCTACCCCGGCGGTGGCTCCGTCGTACAATGCTGGTTCGTGCCGCCATTTTACGAGTTGATCAGGAGGGAGCCGCCCAGATCGTTGGCCTTCGAAGAAGAGGATGCTCATGTGGAGGGCATTGTGGTAGTCGTGTAGGCTGGCAACTGTTGATTGGGCAAAGAGGGAAAAGCAAGCACATGAAGAGAAAAACGCGAAGCAGATGAACATTTCCCTGAAGCACGAAGCAGAACTCTTACAATTAAAGTCGACTACAAATCAAGAAGACTACACGTAGCACAAAGCTCCCAAAAATCATGTGATTCCCAATCAAGGATGGAGCATATAATGTTCGACATTGGTAGAGACACCTCTGTTGGCCTTCAAAATTTGGGCTGGTTCTTTTTATTAAAGCTTTGTTTGGGTCTTTGTTTTGATTGGTGCATGCTAGGCCACTTTGCAATGGTGTGAACTAGTTTGGTTTTTGTACAAATTTGATCACGCGGACCAGCCTCATTTGGGCTGGATCGAGAAGACCGGTGTTGCATTGTATGACGGTTGGGTGCCTTTGGGCTAGTTGGACTCAAGCAGTTTAGATTTTCTGGGCCCATTGGCGATTATTGGGCCAATGATTTTGGTACATATGGGCCACTGGCGATGTGGAAGCTTTTCACTCTTTGTTACTTGAGCTGTTAAGGGAATAAATGATGTGGGACAAAAAAGGCTTACAACTCTTGCGTTTTTGTCTTCACATCGGGCCTGTTGGGCTTTCATCTGCATGTTGAAATTTGTTTGAGTGCCGAGACGACATCACGAGGCCAGGGTGTGGGTCGGTCCGGCTCTACTTTGGCAACCTGTGATTTGGGCTGGGAAAGTTGTGCACTTGGCTGAATTTAGGAAGTTTGAAATTTCATTTACTTGTCTTCGTATTTTCTTTTCTTGGGCATCATTTGTCGCCACATGCACATGTGTGTAGCATTGGCTTATATCCCATCCGACATGATGCAAAGATTGTTTGGCTAAGGCACCGTTGGACACTACACATATAATTAGTCTTAGGATATAGGTTGGCATCAAGGAGTAGTGCCAGTAAACACAACACATATAAAGGTTTTTCATTGATCAATTGTCATACTCGACATGTATGTGATGGAAAATATCTTGTTCATTCAATACAACAAGATGGACGGCCATTGACCCACGATACAAAAAAAAAGTTTCCATCTCTTCCTCAGAGGACATGAAAGGTTAGTCATCTTTTCTGTACTACGTTGATTTAATATTACCAATTCTAGACTACATGAGGAATCTTTTTAGAATGAAAGGTCATTAGAAACCTACGTCAGGTTCGATCGAACTACCTTCATCTAGTTGGTAGAGTGAAAATTATTTTGGACCTCCATGATGTCTATTCGACCTTAGACCCTCACCGACCTTTGTTGGCTCTTGTAGAGTAAGGCTGGTAGCGTGAGGAATAAAGACCCTCATTAGTATTTAGCAGGTATCATAGTATGAGGAGTGAAACCCTCTTTGACTTTCCTTAGGTCTAGTAGAGTCAGGAATGGTGACCTTGGACTTTCATCTAGTCCATAAGTCAAGTTCATTCGACAAATAGTGAAGAGTGATGACCTTCACCAAGCTCATCTCATTCTAGTATCCTAGGCCTTCTTTAGGTATAGTATAAGTGACCTTGATAGGCACTCATCAAGTCCAGTCGACCGAGGACATCCCCCATAGACTCATGTCGAGTCAAGTTGTAGACATGGTTGACACATGTCGTATGAATTATATCCTGAACCATCATCTAGTTCAGTCGACAGGGGACATCCCTCTTAGACTCATGTCGAGTCAAGTTGTAGACATGGTTGACACATGTCGTATGAATTATATCCTGAACCTTCATCTGGTTTCAGTCGACATGGGACATCCCCCATAGACTTATGCTGAGTTAAGTTGTAGACATGGATTACAAATGTCGTATGAATTATACCTTCCTAGACTCATCAAGTCCAGTCGACCGGGGACATCCCCCATAGACTCATATCGAGTCAAGTTGTAGACATGGTTGACACATGTCGTATGAATTATATCATGAACCATCATCTAGTTCAGTCGACAGGGGACATCCCTCTTAGACTCATGTCGAGTCAAGTTGTAGACATGGTTGACACATGTCGTATGAATTATATCTTGAACCTTCATCTGGTTTCAGTCGACAGGGGACATCCCCCTTAGACTCATGTCGAGTCAAGTTGTAGATAGGGTTGACACATGTCGTATGAATTATATCCTGAACTTTCATCTGGGTTCAGTCGACATGGGACATCCTCCTTAGACTCATGTCGAGTCAAGTTGTAGACATGGTTGACACATGTCGTATGAATTATATCATGAACCTTCATCTGGTTTCAGTCGACAGGGGACATCCCCCATGGACTCATGTCGAGTCAAGTTATATACATGGATTATACATGTCAAATGACGTATCCCGAACCTTCATCTGGTTTCAATCGACCAGGGACATCCCCCATGGACTCATGTCGAATCAAATTATAGACATGGATTAACACATGTCGTATGACTTAAAACCTGAAACTTCATCTGGCCCGGATGACTGGGTACTTCCCCAATGACACTTGTAGAGTCAAGCTTATAACTTGACATTCGTTTGGTCCAATCGATAGGCATCATCAACGCCCGAGTACACCTACATAATATGGCTTCGTCCCAGGCGACACATGCGTCAAGTACTCTCCAAGCCAAGGACTCCTTGACTTAGAGAGTAAGGGACAAACTGTATGGGTCAAATTTGGTCCGAGGGCAATTTCGACCTTTTGCTCCAAGACCACTACTGAATGCACCCCTGAAGGCTCCTAATCAAACCCCAAAGACATAATCTCGACCCAGGCCCGATGAGCACCAACACCCGTAACCGAAGGACCATCCAGAGGCCGGCCCACGTAACGCCTAAGTTCATAAACATCATTCATAAACTCAACAGTTGCCAGCCTACAACGGGCAAAACACAATAAAACCCCCCTCATGAAGTCAACTGTTATCGACGCCCAACGGACAAGCAATTAAGAGCAGTAAATGCACGCAAAGGCGTGTATATAAGAGAAGATGGTCCAGAAGAAAGAAAAAAGAACTTCTAGCTCTCATACTCACAGCCTTGAGACATCCTCAAGCTCACCACACCACCGACTGATCGCCCTCACGGCACCATACTAAGTTCAAGGTAGCACCTAACCTCGACTTCCCATCTTTTACTCTCTTTGCTCACTAACTGACTTGAGCGTCGGAGTGCCCCCGGCACCCACCACACCGGTGGGCAGTACTCCCGCTCACTATACATCTTTGTTTTGCAGGATCGCCAGTGCCCCCTTTCACGAAATCTCAATTGTGGACCTCGGGAGAAAACCAGCGTCTACAATGGCTAACCTCCTAAAGTATTTAAAGTAAATATTAATCAATAACAAGTTAAAAAAAAAAAACATCAACTTTGAAGGTAAAAGCATCCACTCACATATTAGAAGTCCAATAAACTCTAATTCATATTGCCGAGGGGGAACGTGGCTCTTATCGAGTATCTAATTGGAATAAACTTAGTTAGAACATGAGTTGCAAAACATGACTCGAAATTAAATTAAGTTCCTTAATCTAGTTCAATTATCTCATCTACATGTCGAACATAAATATTTTAATCTAGATACGGGTCCCTTAGGCTGTATTCCATCCCTTTAAATGGGGTGGGGAAAACCAAAAAAAAAATTGAATTAAAAGAGTCACGCGTCGCGACGCGTCGTTACTCTCATCGCGATAACAGACGGAAGCCTTCTTCACATAGACTCGAGGAAGACATCGATAAAGAGAAAGAATGAGAGGCAGAAGCACAACCAGAGGTAGATCTTCAGATGGAAGTATGTCTACCTATAAGTGCTACCCATGTGACATAAAAGGCCACGTAAAGAAGAATTGTCGAAAACTTCAACGAGAGCATAGATAAGGCAATTTACAGCCGAAGAATAACGAATGAGAGACACTAGTAGTTGTCTAATGAGACATGGCCATATGCTCAATGTCGGAAGAGACATGTCTTCACAATGCAACCCAAGATGTTGAGTGACTGGTAGATACTGTAACATCCTACCACGTCACTCTTCACAAAGATTTTTTCACAACATACAAAGTATGAGATGTGGTTCGAGGAAGATGAGAAATATCAGTTTCTATGAGATAGTAGGAATTGATGATATTCAGCTGCAAACAAATGTCGGGTGTACATTAACCTTGAAGGATGTTCTGCATATTCCACAACTTCGGCTGGATGTACTCTCGGGGATAACCCTTGACAAATATGTCTATATAGTCAATTCAGAAATTTCACATGGAGAATGATAAAATGTGTCATGGTTGTCATTCGAGGACATGTTTGCGACACAATATACAATAATTATATGAAGTTTTGTGCAGACAGCTCAATATAACTGAAAAAAGGCTTCTCAAAATATATGGAACTATAGAGATGAATGAAAGAAGGTTGTCTACCCTGACCAAGAAGAAGCTTACCAATGATATTGCACTAGGTTCTTATAATCACTATTTATTTGGTAAGCGACACATAGTCTCATTTATTTTATCTTTTAAGAGAATATCATAGTTGCATAGTCTGGTGCACTTTGATTTGTGTAGTCCATTGGATGTTAATTCATCTAGCGGTAATAAGTATTTTCCGACTTTCATTGATGATGCTTCTCGGAAAGTATGAGTGTATTTCCTCAAGACGAAAGATCAGGTCTTGGAATATTTCAAACTGTTCTACATCATGATATAGTGTGAAACATAGAAGAAGTTGAAGTACCTCAGTTACTCCGTACAGATGATGAAGGCAGATATAGTTCCAAGGATTTTGATGTATATTACATAAGACACATTATTTGACATGAGAGAACTATTTCACGCACCCCACAGAATAATGATGTAGCTGAAAAATGAACTGCACCATTATGGAGAAAGTCAGAAGCATGATTAGTATGGCTAAGTTACCCAAGCCATTATGGGGAGAAGATGTCTGTGTCATTTGCTACCTGATCAACAGATCATCATTTATACCGTTGAATTTTGAGATTCCGAAGAAAATGTAGTTTGGCAAAAATCTCTCATATTCTCACCTAAGTATATTCGGTTGTTTAGCTGTTGTACATGTATTCAATGAGCTTAGACATAAGCTCGATTCAAGGATTACTCCATGTATCTTCCTAGGCTATGGAGATGAAGAATTTCGATACATACTATGGGATCCGAATGAAAAGATGGTCATCAAAAGCCAGGAATGTAGTGTTTCTTGAAGATCACACAATTGAAGACATTGAAAATCCCAAGATGTCTTCCAATTTCAGTGCCGACATAAATCCAGACCAAACACCAGCACAATTGGCCAAATATATGATGTATTAAAATTCAGAAGCAGAACTAAATAAGGAAAATGAGGATGTTAGTGGGAGACACATCTCGTTCCATCGGAAGCTACATAATAGAGTGTTGAGTGGGGGAGCTGCAACCAGCTCCACTAGAAGCTACAAGATCATCTACATATTTGGATGATGAAAGACCTCCTGAAACCAGTGGACCTCAAACAAGAATTTATGAGCGAGGAGGGGTTTCCATCAACTAGATATATGGGTATTCTGCTTACTGATGACGGAGAGTCAGAGAGTTTTCTACAAGGTAATAAGGCACCGATGAACAAATAGGTAAAGAAAAATGGTAGTAAAAAAAGTATTGTGCAGACACAATGAAGAGAGACGTCCCCAATGGGTGTGGCTTGGTGGTGTAGGGTCTAGGATCTCACCTTGGGGTTCTGGGTTCGAATCCAGGGGGTGCACTTCTTGTAAGAGCATGGGACAGCCGGTGGTTTTACCTGCGCCGCGGCCCAAAATGGGTGGTTTGGTGGCGGAGTTTCCATCGTTTCCAAAAAAAAAAAAAGTGATGTGCAGAGACTAAGGGTGGCAATGGGTCGTGCTCGGGAAAAGCCCGGCCCGATTTTTTCAATATAAAAATTTATATATATATATAATATATATATATATATATTATATATATATATATAATATATATTACATAAATATATATATATTTTTATTTATTTTAAGCCCGAACTTTTTTAGTTGAGCCCGATCCGGGGTTTTTTGACCACCGGTCGGACCCGGACTTTTTTGCCACCCTTAGTAGAGACATCCGACATATCAACAAATGTGGTAACTTAGGACACGTTAGAGCTGTGCAGAGACATAATCGAGATAGATGTCAGATGAAAATCGTTTCGGATGCAGCTGGAGGGGGAGAATTGTAGAATTAGCTGCATTGCACCTCCATGAACCCTCCAAGATAACTTTTGGTGGAGGATTTTCTTCTTTGAAATTGTGGTGCAAGCTTCCAATTATCTTTAGGTGTTTTTGTTGTTTTGTTGACTTTTCAGTCATGTATTCTCCTATTTGAGAGCTCAAATTCATCCCCAACAAGTAAGGTCTAAGGCAAGAGTGTTTGGTATAGAATGTAATTATAAGTGAGATTTTTATATAAATTTTATAATACTTTTAAATTTTATTTAAATAGTAATAGAAAATAAATTTTTTTCCTTATAAAACACTCTTTAATAATTAGAGGGTCACCAGATGAGAGGGAATATAATCAAAAGAAATAATGTCTCTTTCTTTGATGTGGAGATTTTATAGTTACTGGTAGTTAAACAAACCCCCAACGTAGAAGATGCTGAAGCATAAGCTATCTTACATTGGCCTTCTTTGCGTCAAGGAGGTTATTCTGGGGCCTTTTGTTATCGTTTCTGATGCGAAGACAGTTATTAATCTTGTTAATGGATTGGATTTTATTTTTACAAAAAGTTGGTTGGATTATCGGTGAAATCTAAAATTTGGTTAGATGCTCATGCTTAGTCCCTTTCGCTTTCAATTTCGGCAAGGGCCTACACTATGATTGCGAATGAATTGGCTAAAGTGACTTATAATAGCTGTGTTACAGGCTTGCTGGTTCCATTTATTTCTTGTAATTTTTGATTTCCTCAATATATATTTTACATTTAAAAAAAAAAAATTCAACGTTTGCATGAATCTGGATCAATTTTAAGTTTCTGTTCAATGTTCATAGCTATAAATATAAATAA
>SKCR01046471.1:0-41515 GCA_019454045.1 Zanthoxylum bungeanum
CTCCTGAGATGTATCTCAAACCTATTTCGAAACAAGTTAATTATTGTTTATTTCCTTTTAAATTATTTAATTTGTCAATTCTCCATAAAACTGACTAAAATGGATCTTCATATGCTCAGTTGACATGTATTATCAACATGCATGGTAACATACGGACATGAGCTGTAAATTGAAAGTTTGTAATATTCAGTGCTCTAGTTTAATTGGAGGAAGCATCTCAAAAAACGATGGGATAAAAAAAATCTGAGATCCGGATTATTAAGTCTGTAGGGGTGTTTTAACACATAGTGCCCTAAAGCCAACTGGTTTGGGAGTCACTGACCCAACGCTCGCTACATGGATCAAGAATGTTACAAAAAATATATATATCGAAAGTCTGAGTAATTAAGTCTGTAGGGCTGTCTTAACACCTAGTGTCCTAAAGCCAACTGGTTTGGGAGACACTGACCCAAAGCTCGCTACATAGACGGAAGATATTGTATATAAATAATAAAAAAAAATTCAAAAGGCAAGAAAAAAAATCAGAAAAATCAGAAAAATTATTCCATTGCTGCAAAAAGGTGTGAATTTTGATAAAACTTTAGGACAACAATATTACTTTCTTCTCAACTGCACTTGTAACTGTTGTGGGCAAAAATGAGTTGATTAATATTTTGTTAAATGTGTATATGGAGAATGGTAAATATAATCGGAGAATTTACTTATTCAGTAATTTAGAAAGAAAGAAAACAACTAGTAACTTGGAGTAGAAGTTTCACCTGCTTAATCACTAACTTCTTTATTCTCTTTTCTTTTCTCTTGTCTTTTTTCTTTTGTGTGCATTAATTTTACTATCTTTTTACTTTTGTAAAATGTTTGTGGGTATCGTTGTTGTAAGCCCTCACGAGACTACAACTCGTCAACTAGGGACACCTAGGGGTTTAAAGGCTTGTTGCATACGCTAAATGCAACCGTGATCCCTACGAAAGTGGCTTAGCTTAGCTTAATTTTATTTTATGTTATTTTATTTTGTGTTTTGCTCGAGGACTAGCAAAATGTTGGTTTGTGGGTGTGATGAGTGGTAAATGTATCACTATTTCCCACTCATTTGACCTAATATTTAGCATAGTTTCTTGAGTTTTGTGAATATTTTGATGTGTTTTGTGTTATTTTGTAGACAAATAAAGTTTCAGGACATTCTGGAGGTGATTTGGGGCCAAAACAGTAAAAAAGGACATCAAAGGCAAAAATGTCATTTGGCGCGTCACGACGCCTAACGTGCACCAGCCTATGCTAACTTACGCCCCTTCATGCTAAAATATGCCATGCCACATGTCAAAATCTGAGAAGTCTGCTAATATGCGCCGGATGCTAACGTGCGCATGCCACGTGTCAACATCATAGAAGATCTGCTAACATGCACCGTGCCACGTGTCATCATCATATGGTTCCAACAATCACCATCACCACGTGTCAGCCACGTTGACGTCCACATCAGCAACATGCCAAGTTAATGTGCCACGTCATCATCAGCCAATCATTGCATGCCACGTGTCGCAATCTTATGGCACCGATAATCCACATCGCCACGTGTCGCCCCGTCATCGCCACATCACCACAATCATTCAGCTCTCAGCCGCCTCTGCCACGTTTCACTTTATCACCTTATCCATCTGCCACGTGTCGAACTCTCCGCAAGCCACGCCGTAAATCGCACGCGTCGCGTCGCGCAAGGAGTTCTCGTCGTGACGTGCATGGCCTATCAACGCCTATAAATTCAGCTCGAAATTTCAGTTTCAGATGTACCTTCCTCTCTGTAATTCTCTGAGTAAATAAGGAGTTTGTTTCTACTTTTCATTTAATTTCGGTTTTGTAACTAATTTTAGTTACTTTCTGTAATAATAATTTACTTTCTTTACTTTTTCAGTTTTTACTATTCAGTAATGATGAGGTAACTTCCCCTTTCTACGGTGAAAGGTAAAACTTTTATTACTGATATTTAGATTAATCTCCCTTAATTATAATATATTCACTATTTAAAATTTGACTTAACAAGGATACCACTATATTGGTCAGTTGGTAATTAATTATAAACTGGTTTTAACCTGACTAAGCATGGATACCACATGGTTGGTCGGTTCGTAATTACCGCCTATATGACTGGTTTATGGACAAATAATGATACCGGCTTTATGGTCGGTCAGACTTAATTTGATTTAATCAGGTTACCGCTTATATGGTTGGTTTGTAAATCACACAAGTTATTATATTATATTAATGGAGATATCTAAAATAGTAGTGATAAAAGTAGATCCTCTAGCCCTAGCATTTTCTTTTATTGTATTTTTCTTTATTTATTTTCCAGCATTTTACTTTTCAGCATTTTACTTTATGTATTTTATTTTTAAGTTTTTACTAGCCCTAGTTATGTGTCGTAACTGAGTTAGTTATCTGGGGTTGTGATGAATTCCAATATCATCGGTTTATAAGGGGTTATTTGTATAGTTTGGGTAATTTAAAGGTTTACTTATTAAGTCTTAAGCTTAATGCGTCTTGTTAACTAGCCATTAATAAGATTGATCTGGTAAATCTAAAATAAACTTGATAAAAGAATTTTAGGTTTCAGCCTTAGACTAAATAGCTAACGATCTTCCTTGAAGATAGATAACCCTTTAATAGATTTCCTTATAGGATAGACATATACCTGTCGGGCGGGGGTAACCACAACTGGAACTTAATCTTAATGAATCCAGGTAATTTGGTTGACATAGACATATGGTTCAGTTGAGTTATATTGGGTATTTGCATCTGACCATCGACAGAGGTTTTTGCATAGTTTTGTTTTCCGGGTTAGTAAACCGATATATTACACAAACATGAAATAATCACTTCATCTTTAATTAGATATTGGAAGAATTCACAACCCTGGATAGTTTTATAAATTTGAATTGTCCTAAACCTATTTTCGAGCAATTTTATTTACTTGTTTTTTTAAGTTTAAAATCATCACCCAGTCAATAAATCAATATGTTAGATACTAGTAATCATTTGACCTCACAAAATTAATAGCTAGGTATTAAGTCCTCATGGGATCGATACTTTTTATACTACTTGAACAATACGTGCGCTTGCGTTATACGCGTGTGATTTCACATCGGTCAGAAATCATATTAGAGGGCACCATAAGGATTTCATACTAACATACAACTTCACACTACATCCATGATTA
Source organism: Zanthoxylum bungeanum (assembly GCA_019454045.1). Taxonomy (NCBI): domain Eukaryota; kingdom Viridiplantae; phylum Streptophyta; class Magnoliopsida; order Sapindales; family Rutaceae; genus Zanthoxylum; species Zanthoxylum bungeanum. The sequence continues at coordinate 3,209 of SKCR01046471.1, forward strand.
CAAATGGTTTCTTAGTTTAAATTTACTAACCATACTTGAATACATGACATATTTATTTTCCGTAAAAATTGTTTTAGTTGCATCCAGGATCAAAAGTATCTCAGTTACATTCAAGGTTAAGGGTAATACAGGTTGATTGGTGAGTGGACTTTTTTCTTAAGTTGTGTTTACTTACAAGTTTAGAGCTTGAAACTTACTTTTCCGCACTTAGGGAGTTAGTCAAGTTTATTTCAGATGTTTTATGAATACAAGTATTTTGAGAAGTGTTTTAGAAAAAAATGATTTTTAAAGCATGATTTCATGGTTTCGGAGGCATGGCGGAAAAAATCCACCTCTAATGTAACTTGACTCAGACATGGAATTGACGGTTATTGGAATTGTCAAACATGACATGTGCACATGTAGAGTAGGACTAGGGGGCCGACGATACATAAAGCCCCAAGATCCTAGATTTTAGGACTAAAATGATGGAGAGACTCAACTCCCCTAGAGCCTAGATTCAGAGTCAGGATGATAGCATGGATAACCACACCTGGCTCTAGTTTAGTGACTTAAGGTACGTCGATACGCAACGCCCCAAGACCACTAGTTTAGGTGTATAGGAGGACGATGATACGTAACGCCCCCATGCGTCAAGTTTTCAACAGATATTCGGATTCAGATTTTTCAGAAAATAGATCTTCATAAATGAATTTTCAAAGACAGACTTATAGAAAAGATGGTTTTAAGAAATAGTTTTCATAAGAAACTGTTTTTTGAGAATTTCAGAGATTTACATACCAAAAGCAGTTTTAAGAAAAAGTTTCCAGAAAAATAATTCTTTTCAGATAATGAAAGAGATTTCAGAAGAGATGGATTTTAGATGAATTTGGTTTTAGAACCATGGATTTTCAAAAACCATTTTAGTTTTTTTTTTTTTAAAATGTCCACTCACTAGGTCGTTCAAACGATCTAGCCCCCACACTCCCAATGTTTTTGTTTTGCAGGTTATTCGGATGACGAGCTCGAGAAGATGGATACTAATGGCAGTCACTAGGTTGTTGAGTACAGCAGCTCAAGTCAAATACAGTGTTCTCTCAGAGTCAGAGTAAATTTTTTTATCAGAAGTATGTTTAGTAGAATTTACATGTGTAAGAGTTAGATGTGTCCATGTAAAGAGTATACGTGTAATGTTATTAAGTATTGAGTTATGAGCATTGTGATGCATATTTTTGTTAGTAATTGGGGTGATGGTCCCTATGCATGAGATTAATTTTGAAATGAGAATAATAGTGTTATTCATAGTCAGGGGCTCAGGAGGATAAGATGACCTATTCCCTGCCAGTAGCATCTCCCGGAGGGGATGTTATATTTAAAGTGCAAGTCATGTGATAGTTGCATGAGAATCATTACTTAAGGATGTCAGAGTCGATGTTCCGAGAGTTTAGCATATCAAGTTTAGAGTTGTAAAGATCAAAGGTTGCTCAATGAAATTAAGTTGGGAAAGTAGCCCTCTAATGTAAGTGTGTGATTTGTAATTGTAGAGTTCAGTTAGTCAGTCAGTCAGTTACAGGCTGAGGGTGCTATGGTGACCTATTGCTTGTCGGAAGCATCTTCGAGAGGGGAAGCTACAAAGCGTCTTTGTGGAAAAATTATGATAATCATAAAGTATTAAAACATATAACAAGCGCCGAGACAGAAATATTCCTTCATCGTATACTATCAAAATAAGTTATCCGAAATATTTTCTCAAGGCCATTTATGAAGATGATTTCAAACCTCGGGGAAGTTATTTTGAACTGATTTTAGTCTATGATAATACATGAATGAAGTATGAATATGCATTGGATAGTTTAATGCAATGGAAAGAATAAGTGTCCTTAATTGAGATTGGTGAATTAGAAAAAAAAAATAGAATGCTAGTTGATGATGGTGATAATTTCGGCAGTATAAGGTTGGGGCTGGTTTTAGGTGAGTGATGAAGATTTAAATCTTGAAGTTATGCAATGGTAATATAAATAAAGTAAGAATAAATATAGATTGTAGAAATGGTAATGCATGCGCAATGTGCATCAAGTATTCTACTAAGTTAATAAAATAAGTAGGTTTTAAGCATAATAAAAATTATTCATAATAATAAAAATTCTATTGGGGGTTTCCAAATTAAGAGTAATAAGTAAGACAACAAAATAAGAAAATTAAACTGTGAAGTTAACCTGAAACAGTTTCTAGACAGGTCAAAATGAATTAGTCATAAGTTGAATTTTTGATGTCCAAATGATGAACCGTAAAATTCAGAGTAAAATTGAGATATAAGAGAGTGAGATATTCAAAATTCTTAATTTTTGAAGTAAGGATGAAGCCAAACCGAATTTTTGAAAGTGAGTGACTTGTTGCTAATGCATCCAGTTTTCTAACTGAATAGCCCTTAAATTTCGGTTTAGAACTTGAGTTTTCGAGATCAAAACGGAGATCCGTAAAAATCAACATAAACTAGACACATTAAGGAACTTATATTAAAATTTTAGCTTCAGATTCACTCCCAATTAATTACAATGAATTTCAAATTTAGTCATCGAGCAGTAAATTCTTAGCAACTAGTAGAATCTAAATTTCCGCTCCCGCACTTGTTTAACTCCAAACCCTAGCCAATAAAAATTTGTAGACCACACTTATAAGTTAGTAACTCGTTGAATTCAAGTATTCATGCATTGCATATTTTATTTATTGGTCAGAAGCATATCTCAGAACCTATGTTCTAATAAAGTTTATCGATTATAGATTATCGGTAGGAACCGCGACTTTTGTTGACACCGTGAAGTAGTGCTAGTCAGTTTCCAAATCAGTGAGTGGATATATCATTTTCATAATGTTGTATTGATTTTATAAAATTATATGAATTTATTAATGTTCAAATTATACTTTTAGAGAGACCAAGTTGCCAAAATACTTTGATGAGTTAAAAATTTTTTTGGACCAGTTGAGAAATATTATCATGTTTTGATATTTTGAGATGATTTATTTTATGACATTTTTTTTAGATTGGGGAAAAACCAAATCTCCGAGACTTTTGAAATTGATGAATTATGGAATTTACAGATATAGCAGACATGTGCATATATTGTTTCGGGACTAGAGGGACAATGCTACATGACGCCCCTAAATCCTAGATTCAGGGTCTGGATGTCAACATTGATTAGAGCTCATGTCTCTAGTTTAGTGACTTGGGGGACTGCGAGACGTAACGCCCCAAGTCACTAGTTAGGCGTGTTAGGGGACGACGATACGTAATGCCCCCATACTATAGGGGTTGTAGGGGCTAAATCCGGTAACGCAATGGAAATAGTGGAAAATCAAATTTTCCGATTTCAAAACTTTTTCTCGGATTAATTAAATAAACATATTTATTTAATTACCCAATAATCAAATTATGAAATAAAATTCAATAAATCATATTTAAGTGAATTTACTGAATTGCCCTTACACTTGGTATTTTGTTCATTTTAGTCCGAAATTGATCAAATCAATTTTGAATGATTCTAAATCATTTCTAAGATGAACTTAGCATGTTCAAAACATCAAAACACCAAGGGCAACATAAAATCCCAAAATTCCAAGTTTGGCCGAGAGCCTCCATTAGGGGGGGTTTGTGCATTTTGTGATTTCATGCTTCAAAACACATCATAATGTAATTCAATCAACATGAAACTTTATATGATCATATACACATCCTTATACACAACATAAATGAAAAGCCCTAAATTTGGATAAGGTCTTAAACCCTAATTTTTCAATTTCTTCAAATTGGACAAATTAGACCAAATTGGTTAAATCAATTACTTCAATCATCATTCTTCCATCCAACCAAAGTCTCAACACAATGAAACAACTCTAGATCAAATCTAGGTCATCTAAGAGTGGGTCAACAACTCTAGATTAGCAACAAAGTTTTCAAAACCTTAAAAGAATACTTATAACTACACTAGTCACAAGCTTCCACCATTATACATGCTCAACACTTTCACCAAACATTTATCCATCAAAAACACAAAGAATAAAGAATAGAAAAACTCAAGAACATCACAAGATGTTTCCCACAGCAAGAGGAATAAATTACTCTCTAATGGAAGGTTGGAATACTTACTAAATTCCAAGCTTTTCCTTGATTTTCTTTTCTTTTCTCTCTACCTTTCTTTGTTTTGTTTTAATGGAGTTTAAGTTAGAAATTGTATTAGGTTATATAGCAAATGAAAAGAAAACAATATATACTTGTTGAAAAATAAACCCTTGGCCGAAATTCAACAAGCATATACAAGATTAGTAATTTCAATTTCATTTGATAATAATTTGATCAACTTGATAAATATCTAATAAACACTTTATAGATATTTTAATTAAGTCAACAAAGGCAACTTAGCCATTTAATTCAAATATCCAAATGTTAAGATATTTATATTTAATTAATTTAATCATTTAACAATTAAATAATTAATTAATTAATTAAATACAAATATATTAAATATATGTATAATATTTACATTAAATATCAAATACATATATTCATTTAGGATATAAGTCAAATATCTCAATTTGACTATTAATTAATGTGTATTTAAATTAATCAAGTATTAAATGTAAATACACAATAATTAAACAAATGAATATCGGGTCCCTTTAGCATGTATCTTGCATTTAACCTTTAAACGACTTTATAAATAATCAAATTATTTTTATAAATGTTGCTCTAGTGCTCTACGAGTATATTTCATTATTGAGACTCTCTAGATTCAGGCATATCCGTCACGAAATCCAATTTCGTGTCCATAATTTATCCACCAGTAAATTATGACGATCACGGAAACTCGCTGAATCATACAGGTCGAGGTCATGGCAAATGTATAATTCCTCCGTCACAGGTATCCGGATATATCCCAGAGATATAGATGTAAACGTCAAATCTCTATGGGGATTATCCAGTCGACTATTCTATTAGCAATCTCTAAAAGAATGTTTAGAACTAGCTTCTAAACTTTACCACGGGCCCATGGTTTTATCTGATTGCTAATCATATGGACTACCTATGCTCTGGTACACAGAACTGACGGATCCTATCTTGATACACATAGGACACCCTGAGGATCTATCTACACCCAACGAACAGGCGGAGGTCTGATCTAAATAGATCGGTGACGTGACTGCCATCTAAGTGTAGAAGATGTCTCATGTGCCCACAATGGCATCTCAAGTCTAAGAATCACAAGTTCTACTCAACCCGAGAAGATTCTTATTGACGTTGGTGTACCATCCATTAAGAATCTTCGGTGAGTCGTTCAGTGTTTATCCGCTATAAACACCCACACGTCTATACTAGTCTCCAAGACTAATGGTTCATTGAGAAACCATTGGAATCATATATTCCTGTATACGACATGTACCGGTCTCAACGGGTTACTATACTGACCAAGTAGTGTAAACCTTGACCAGGAACTGTCTGAGAATGACAACGTCATGATACTACTCAATGTCAGTTGCGACGCTTTTGCAACAGTACCATGACTAATCATTCTAAGGTCATTACGTCTTTACCAAATAAAAGATACATTATATTATAAAAACTGCATATATTATTCATAATAATAATGTTTTACAGAAGTATTCAAAAGAAATACAACCGGGAATTGGCGCTCTGAGCACCAACCCCAACACATACATCAATTATTTTCCAGATAAGATTTCAGAAACTACAGTTTAATGAAACAGTTTCAGAAATAATTAATTTTACGAGAGATCTGAGAGTTGACAAAAAGGAATAAGTTTCTAGAAATGATTTGCAAAAAGATATTTCTTTTAGAATAAGAAGATTTCAGTTTTAGGAAAGAAATTCTTCAAAAGGTATTTTAGTTACCATTTTAAAGTATCCACTAAATAGGTCATTTTAACGATCTAACCCCCCCAACTCCACAGTTTGTTTTGGATGTAGCTTTATCTGGTGAGCCATAGCCAAAAAAAATCATGGGATTGAGGAATTGAGTTTACTACATTCATTAGAGTTTGGGTCTGTCATGCTAAGTTTGTTGTTCGCATTCAGAGAGAATGCGTGTATGTTGGTGTGAGTCAAGTCTATGTGTATATGATGTTATTTATATAAAGTATAAGTATTTATCTAAAGTCATTAAGTTTGTCATAAAACACTAATTAGTTCATGAAATAGATTAATAAATGTCTGTTATAGTAGTATAGCTAAAGGAATAATCACGAAAGTTTAGAAATGGTCATAGACTCAGGGTGGTGGTGAGGATCCATCACCTTCCGGTAACGTCTCTGCACTGGTAATGTCTCTGCACTGGGGATGTCACAAAGATGGTATCGGAGCATGGTCTTGGGGTCAGTGCTTAGACTAAGAGGGTGGTAGTGTCTTATGTATGTGGTATACCAGAGATACCCATATATAAGGGGCTACTCTCCAGTATCCTCGATCCTTTAATATGGCTGGATTTACCTTAATATGGAATATTCTATAAAGGTAGACGAGGCCTTCCATAGATAAATTTTCGAGCCAGAAATAGGAATCTGATATGTGAATCTGTGGCAGGGTGCCGATGTACGTTGAGAGTTAGCTGCACCCTTTATTGAGGAATAATGGGGTAGTAAGCCGAATATGTTCGGGAAAAAGAATAGAGAAAGAACTCTAGCAACATAATAACATCACAGACGAGTAAACCATGAGTAAGCTATATAGTAGTTTTAGTTTTGAACAGATACCATAGTATAAGGAATATCGAAATATTAACTAGAATCCACTACATAATCTAAAGCACATAAAGTGTTATAATCCTTCAAATAACACTATTTTCTGGCTCACCAGGCAATACTAACATTCCTTCAAAGATAGCCTCCTTATCCGAAATAAATAAGTATACCCCTATATATCCCCACTCTTCAGAAGACCAACAAACCCCATATGAAAGTTAATTTTCTCTTGGTATTCCATACTTTTAGTTGTCATTAGAACTCAACATCATATCCTATTAGTTTGGAATGTGAGTTAATGTAACATCCCCCTCTCGGAGATGCTACCAGTAAACGATAGATTAACCTATCACATTCAGCCTCTAACTGACTGACTGACTAAATTAATTAAACAATCATGAATCACACACTTACACTGGAGGGCTACATGTACAACTTAAATTAATTAAACAACCATTGCTCCTTATAACTCTGTGATAGCCACATTAAACTCTAGTAACTTTGACTCTGACAACCTTGCGTAATGATGCTGTAACATCCCGAGTTATTATAGCGAGTTGCGTGAATTCTATTTGTCACGTGTGTGGCCGCGTTGAACTTTAAGTCCATTTTTATTGTAAACAAGGACTTTTACAATAAATTAATTATAAGTTTATATTAAATATAGTTTGAGGGGTTGTTTTGAAAATTAACAAATTAGAATAAATGAAATTAGATATTTATATGCAATTATTCTAGAAATTTCACACATGTATTTCACAGACACACACACACACACACACAATATATATATATATATATATATAAGACACGAAATGAGAAAAGAAGAAGAGCTGAAGCAGAAGCCGTGAGTAGAAGAAGCAGTGGAAGGAGACTGAACCGAGAAGAGAGAAAGGGATGGGATAGAGACCGAGAGATAGGAGAGAAGAAAGAAGGAAAATGAAGAAGATGAGAGAGAGATACAATTGTAAGTACACTTCTATGAATTCCCTTGAGTTTGATTGTTTTTAACATATTGGGTAAAATAATTATTTAGGTAGATTAGGTTAAAATTTGATGATTAAGTTAGGTTTGAGGGTTATTGGTGGATGAAATGATGAGATAACATGAATAGAGTTATAATTTGTTTGAAAACTCAAAAATTTGGTGTTGGGTCATGTATAGTCGAATTCATGCTTGTGAGTGTTGAGGTTGAATTTGGTGTGTAGAGGCAGAAAAATTAAGTAAGTATATTGTGCTTATAAACACCTTAAGTTAGATTTATTTGTGCCATTTGAGATTTGAGTTTGAATTGTGGGATTAAGTTTTGATGGATGTGTTATCTGTTTGTTATTACATTTTATATTGGCTTCTTGTTCTGTTTGCTTTATTGAATTAGTTATCGATTCAGTTTAACTTTTGATGTGATTGCGATAAAATCTACTAAAGTTACAAAAATTAATTACAGATTTGATGGAAATTTGATGTTTTAGGAAAATAGTTTATTCTTAGTTGCATGCCTTGGGTAATTGATTCTCATGGATATTGTATGCTTCTGTTTGAAATTTTAAAGTGCTTTGCTTCTACTTTAATGAAATTAGATCTTGAATGATTGGTATTTTGCTTGTATTGGTTCAGTTCTGTCTTATTGGAGAGGTGAGAGCAGAGGGTTCCTTAGGTCAAATTGCTTTCAAAATTAGTTTGCACTACTGATGTATGTTACTTCGACTTGGCATGGAATATTTATTGATTGTTTTTGTTTTGCCAAATTGAGCAATGTGATAGTGTTGGCCGAAACTTAAGGGATATAAGGATTGGTTTAAATCAATTTAATGGGTTAAGTTTATTAGAAAGTTTACTTACTCATTTAGTACTAATAAAACATGGATTGATCAATTAAAATTTTACACGCATGTTAAATGTTGTAAGAATGGTGATGAGAATGTATATGTGTAATGCGTATTTGTGGCCGTGGCCCTAGGGGTCCGATACAAGATGATTAGATGGTTCATAAGCTATTAGGAAATTTTGGATATTTAGTAAATAAGAATGATAACTATTTGGCATGGGTAACCATATGGAAAAGAATTAAATTTAGCATGTAGAGCAAGTTGTAAGATCATTGATGTGAAAACATTCAAGATTCTGGTTTATGTTCAAACTTTAAATTGACCCTTTTTGGTTAGATTCATGACATCAATATATGCCTTAAGATCATGTTTTACTTATACGCTCATTTATGTAAATTAAGTATATATATTTATTTTTCAATCACAATTTACCTGAGTGTGTGGTATTGTCGGAAGTGGTAAGGATTATATGATACTATGGATTTAGCATATAATAAAGTATGGTTAGGGTAAGTGAAAGCATAAGAAATGCATATACATATATGTACATCATGATTTTTATCATTGAGTAAAAATTATGAATGATTTTGAAATTCAATGGGTTTTAAAGAAAAGTTTCAAATGCTTTTGAAAGTATCGTATTTCAGAAATATATTTCTTACAGTTTGAGATACAAAGTATGATTTATGTTTTTCGGGGCATGAGGTAAAACCTCACCCCAGTATGTAACTTGAGATACAGTTGGAATTGACGGATTTATATACATGTGCACATGTGGAGGACTGGGGGGACGCTCTCAGATCCTCGAGCGGGACTAGGGGACGGCGATATGTAACGCCCCTAGATCCTAAGCGCTCAGATGGTACATTTTGGGCGGAGATGCGCCTACGGGCGGAGATGCGCCTACGGGCAGAGATGCGCCTACGGGCAGAGATGCGCCTACGGGCAGAGATGCACAATTCAGATTTCAGTTTTCAGAAAAATGTTTCAGAAAGGGATTTGGAAAGACAGGTTTTATAAAAGGTTTCAAGAAATAGTTTTTAGATAACAGTTTTTCAAAAAGGTTTTCAGAAAATATTTTATAAAAAACATGGCATGATAAAGTAGAGCATAATTCATAAGTTATACAAAAAGATCATATATTCTGGATATCATCTGGAGAGCATGTAATTGGCAATAATGCATAATAGCGTGATTGCATCGGCATGTATATATATAATTAGTACTTGTGTGTGTGATGTATGCACAGTGCATTGATGATAGTATAAGTATGTATTACGTAGAATAAGTATTACAGGATCATGACATATTTAAGTTGAGCTTAATTTACAAATTGAGCTTATAAATCATACATTTAGATATCATTTGAGATATATATATATATAATTTATACTAATGCATGATAGCATTACTGCGTTTGTATGCATAAGAAGATGGATATTGGCATGAACTGTATTTACACAGAAAAGTTTTTGTGGATGATAGTTTATGACGAATGATTCCATATACCGGTATGATATTATTGAGTTGGAAATAGAAATTTGCAAATGCATGTATTTATAGCATTTAAGCTTAATAAGTTCGAATATGAATATATGAAATTACATATGTAAGGTACATTAGTATGCATATGTTTATGATATTATGATAATTTGTTATATAAGTAAATTTATTTACCTGCGTGTGAAATATATTAATGACAGAATTAGTATATAGAATATAGACAGTTAAAGACGAATGTTTAATGGAAAGAATATTATATAAATCCGATTTGATGATATTTCAATGAGATACAAGAAAGGTGAGTATGGTAAATAACCAAACTAGATTAGCAAAGAATAAGTAGTTAAGTTTTGAGATATCAGAGTAGTATAGCAGAAACGTGATGGAGACTGACTTAATAGATGCGGATGTAATAACTTGATGTGTATATTTTAAATGCATGAAAATATAAATAGTAAACATGATTTAAAGTTTGTGTATGATCAATTAAGGATACTGGTAACAAGTAACATGTTTGTGAAATGATTAAGAAATAGATAATTAGTTCAACCCAGTAAATGTTTGCTTGGTCACATAGACAGCCAGGTTAATAAAGAAACAGGATTCAGACTTTGCATGTGCTTGACGCTCAAGGAATGAGCATAGTTACTTACTGAGTCATTATGACTCACAACACAACAGTTTGTTAGTTTTGCAGGTTGGTGACCTGATCGGTCAACCACATACACCAGAGCTGGAGGAGCAGGATAGCAGCGTTGCAGTCAGCCAGTCACCAGGTCTTGGGGAAAATGAGAGTCGAGATGTTTATGAGTTTAGTTGTAAAGTAATTGAGTTGTATAAGTTTAGTCTGTAAAAGATTTTGTTTACACGTATTTTCGGGCACGGAGCCCAGTAGTATTGTGTCTTGAATTCTCTATTTTAGTACGATATTATATGTTGGGCTCTATAGGTTGTATGGAGATGCTGGACTTGATCCAGGTTGCTCGATTTTAGTAGAGGTGATGCCGAAATTTCGGCAGAGTCATGGAGGCGGGATTAGCCTGTCTCCTGCCGATAGCATTCTGGCCTAGGCGGGATGTTACAGACGCACAAGAAACTAACACTTGACTTATACTTTAACTTTTATAACCTTGACTTTAACTAATCCATATACCTCGGACTTGACTGCCATGTAGACCCAATAACTCTAGTGACTGCCATCAGTATCCATCCTCCCGAGCTTGTCTTCTAAATAGACCTGCAAAATAGAAAACACTGGACAGTGGATGTGTTAGATCATTTGAACGACCTAATGAGTGGACAGTTTAAAACAGGAACTAAAATGCTTTATGAAAAATTTATTGTTCTGAAATCGAAATCATCTCAAGAAAGATAATCTTTTCTGAAATCACTTTTCTTGTCTAAAAATAAATCTCTTTCTGTAAAAATTTTCTAGAAACTTTTTATTTCTGTAAAACTCTAAGAGCTCTCGTAAAACTATTCTTGTAAAACTTTTCAAAAAATTATCGTTTGGAAAAATCATAATTGAAAAACACTTGACGTATGAGGGAGTTATGTATTGTCGTCCCTCACATGCCTAACTAGTCTCTTAATGCGTAACGTATCACCATCCCCCAAGTCACTGAACTAGAGACAAAAGAGCTAATCAATGTTGTCATCTTGGCCCTGAAACTAGGATCTATGGGCGTTACGTATCGTCTTCCCCCTAGTCCTGAAACTATATGTGCATGTCTCTATATCCGTCAATTCCATAATCCGTCAATTCCAAAACTCTCTGAGATTGGGTTTTCCCCCAATCTAAAAAAACCATAAAAGAACTCTTATCAAATTATCAAAGCACAGTAGCATTTCTCAGCTGATCTGAGAACAATTTTAAACTTATCAAAATATTTCAATAATTTTAGCATCATCTCAAAATATAATTTAGATATCATCTAATCAAATTTACATTACTTTAAAAAATCATGAGATTTGGGAACTGAATGTCACTAATTCATAGTGTCGAAGAAATTTACGGTTCGTGTCGATAGTTAGCATAGGTTGGAGCTTGGAGTCATCATTTTACTTCAAGGATGCATAAGGAAAGAAAAGAATTAAGCTCTCTCTTCAAAACTATCTCACGTTTTTTATTTCAAAAAATTAGGAATATGATAAATAGTGTGTTATTTATAAGAGAATGTTGAATTTTATCAATAAAATTTGCTAAAAATCAGAAAAAATATGGAGATTTCTAGAGTAGTCCACGTGTAACGCTGTTCATGCAATATTTACTTGTATTTTGGACCTAGTTCGGGTCTGAATTTGGGAATATCTTCAAAACGGAAGTTAGAGGTCTTAGTCTTAGGTTTGCGATGATATAAAATTCATGAAAATCGTATATTAGACGAAAAAATTATATCCAGATTACTAAAACTAGCTTGTTGACTCTATTAAGCTAAAATGAGGTATTGACTAAAAATTTATCTGGGACCTCTGTACAAGATTGTTAAGATATGAAACCTATTTTTTATATTATTTTATGATTTCTAAGGTGTTATGCATGATGATTCACTCTATCGAGTATGACCGATCCGAACACGGTGTTACATTCGCCCCTCCTTAAAATGGATTCGTTCCGAATCCTAATCTGTTTGTAACTTGGCATGTAAACTATTATGCATTATCTGTTACCTAAGATGCTGTCATATACCTAAAACTAAGTAGCCTTCCGAAATGCAATCCTTAGTCCTTGGGTCGCTAGTTATTACCGGCTACTAAATTTCCGAGAAATCTATAGAACTATGCCATTTACTCATCAACCTAAAGTTACTTCGATTAGTTCCATATATAACAAATGTTACCATGAAGTCTTGATCTTGCAAGGGAAACATAATTCATCCCGCTTCCTTTCCAACCCTTGGAAATCCTCACAATGACGTAATAAATACAGAATTAGGCTTGTATTTTACTAAAGCAGTTTATTGCTCAATTTGTAGCTTCCCATACATCAACCATTAAGATATTTCCTTATCATGACCTATGTATGATTCCTGCTAGCTAAATTTCATCCCATATTTCCTTCCTTTCGTTATCCTTCTTTCATTTCCTCTAATACCAATCAAGTTCTAATGACCTTCGTTTCCTTGACTTTGAGCATACCACGGGTTCTTCACCTTTTGATGTAATGTAGTCAATGTAGTCTCTTTAATGATCTCTCTAGTAAAGAACATTATATGTATTCAGTTAATGGCCAATGTTTCTCTACTAATTTTTGAATATATTGCGCAAACTTTGTTATTAGTTATAAACCTCAATTATAGGAGAAACTGATGCATTACTAACTCCCTCAGAAGACTGCATTACTTAAAATAATATCTATGAGTCATGTTCTACTACACATAACCTCTAACTTATCTTACCTCGTTATTGGTTCCTACTACTTGTAAGAGTTGGCTTCTTTCCGCCTTTTTCATTGATGTCGCATAGTATCCACCTACAGTATCGTCACCAATCAATTCACACATATTCTATCATTACTTCTTTCACATTATCTCATTACCTTTGAGACTTAACATATTCATTCTCTTGGAATCGCATGTCCATCGTTATTTCTTATGACACTTAAAATCTACCCTTGAAAACTTGTTTGTTACAAGAACTTAATAAGGTACTAATGGTTGTTATCCTCATAAAGGTTCTTAGAAGGATTAACTATACTGTTATTCTCATTCAAGTAACCTATGTGCATCTTCTTTTATTCTCTACAAAGATCCATTTATCGAAATCTATTATGATCTCATCCCACTTCTATCCAGGAATATATATCTTAGAAGCATCTCTGTTGGTGTTTAATATTTTGTTATCGCTTGTCAATGAATAAGACATTTCGTTACTTATTCTGCGGTAACTTCATTCGGGGTGTATTATACCATGTTCATTGTACGGTTATAATTTGATATTATCATGAATTTAGCTGAGAGGGAAATACGCTATCTGGGAAAACCTATTAACTGTATTTTAAGTGAAATCTTACTCCTTTGGTCATTGGTAAACTATCGTAACTCCTATGGTTACCTATCTTGCTACAACCTGAAAAACCTGAGCTTTTAAGTATTAATATGGTTATCTTACTGTTCTGTCCTGATTCACTATCTAGTAAAACATTTGGGTACCTAGTCGTCCTGGTCCTTACTCGTGTTAAGCTGCTAGTAAATTATTTTGAGTCATGTTTTGTCTTGTTACTACATGAGTGCATCACATGGGGAAGTATATAGATTGTACTAACTATATTTATTATTATTTTTCATTTCCTAAATGGAAAAGTCTGTTACTCTAACGTCTTTAGTTTGTCTAATGGCGTAGGCTAGATTCGTATAAAAGCATGTACTTTTGTCACTATCTGACTAGTACTCTCTTATTCATTATATCTCATCGACAATTCCACTTCCACTTTATTGTCTAAAGTTCTGCTTCTTCTTCTGTTCTGTATTATATCTGAGGACCTCACGATTTATGTTCCTTAAATATATTGTCCTATGGGTAATGCCTTCATTATTTATGTCAAAATGACTTCGGTCTTGCCTTAAAAGTGTTATAGTACATATTAAGTCTACATGTTCCTGAGAACATCATTAGGACGGGTGCTGTGGTTCATCGTTACCGGAGCTATCTACGATTGGGAGGGGTCGAGAAATCAAAGTCTATTTTGAGTTATCACATATAAGTACTAATGTTAAAAGGGCCACTTGACTGCAACGTCTAGCCTCTTTTCTAGTTCAGCCCTTTACCGATACTCGTACTATCTCTTTCTGGGAATTCTCCAAGCACAAACTTACTCCAAGTCTTACTACACTCTTTTTTGTTGCCTATTTTTGAATAGTTTTATTATTATTCTTCTTAGTTTCCCTTTTTGGCGCCACGAAAAAAATCTCTTAAAACGTATATTTTATTCTTATGAATGTCATATGTTATACCTTCTTTAGGTACTCGAATTCCGTGAGTCCTTACTTCTTCGAACATTTCAGGTTGGGTAACAAACTAAGATAACTTTACTAAATTTGGCCACACATCGAAAAAGTTTCCATTATTTTGGAAGGTAAGCTTACATGTCTCATCTGGTTTCTCATATACTCAACTGAGCTAGCTAGTGTGCTATCAAGCGCTGAATATGTTCTGTCGGGTTCTTAACTATATTCATCTGGGGCTATACTGAATTTTATATTTATGAGGTGGATATGTTCATCATACAGAGATATGGGAAAAACAATACTGCTACTATTTATCGAGGCTGTGTAGTAGTCTGGGTGAGTGTCTAAATATTTATTGGTTGGTATTGTGGTAGGAGAGATTTGTAGTATGTACTATTGAGGGTCATATGGGTCTTGCTATGGCTTAGGGTTAAACAACTCTATCAACTATTTTGTGGTTTCTGCTTGTGTTGTAGTCTTCGAGCTGCATTATTTATGTCGTGACCTATACTAGACTTTCTTTCCATTTCCTGAGTTTTCAACGTTTCTCATTTACTCGATCTGCTTCTAAGGGTTATACGGGTTACTACTATGGTTGGTATATTCAGTGGTCTTTTATTACCGCTATAAACTTATAAATTTTAGATATGTTATTCCCTTATGTGTCTAGTTTAATCATAATTTTACGGATCTTGATTTTTACCTACAGAACTCAACTTATAAACATATCTTCATAGGCTGCTCAGTTAAGACAGAAACTAAAACATATGCAGGGCAACCAATTTCTAAAATTCAGCCTAAATTCATATTAAGTTCAAAATTTCTAATTTTTGAATGTTTTTTCTTTTATGTTTGTGTTTGACTCGGAATTTAACGGCATGGCAAACGGATTCCTAAAACTCATGTTATGACCTAAACATCACAGTTTGTCCAGAACTTGTCTTAATCAACACTCACTACCTAACTTATGAATTTTTGTCCCCTTCCAACTTTATTTAATTCAGGCCATTACCACCTGATTCTATACTACCCAAAACACATATTATCTTATACAAAATTTGCTTAATTAATTGTTTTATATTCCGTCTGATATTTCATCGAACACTTGGTGTACATTGAACAAACATTACTATATTTCTTACAATATAAGCTTGTTCTACTTCCTTTACAATACCGCTACTCCTTACCATGTCTCAAGCTTCATAACACCATCAAAGCAACCATTCTTAAAATGGGAAAAAATTTGGGGATTCATCAAAATCACCCTTTAATCCATATGAATATGGTTATGAGATGCACAAAAATGCACACTAGATATTATAATTAAGTTAAAATGCAAAAACAAAGAACTAGGGTTCTTGAGCTACGAATTAGGGATTTAATTTTTCTTGCACAAAAATTAAATTAGGAGAAGAGGAAGATGATAAAGAGCTTACTAGCATGGGTTGGAGCTTGGAGTCATCATTTTCCTTCAATGATGCATAAGGAAAAAAAAAAGAATTATGCTATCTCTTCTTCAAAACTATCTCACGTTTTTTCTTTGAAAAAATTAGGGGGATGATGAAAGTGTGTTATTGTAAGAGAAGGAAAAAATTTTATTAATAAAATAATGCTAAAAATAAGAAAAATATAGAGATGAGCAGACCACGTGTAACACTGTTTATACGACTTTGACTTGTATTTTTGACCTAGTTTAGGTCTTAATATTGGAATATATTCAACAAAGAAGTTTTTTAGGTCTTAGTCTTAGCTTTCCGATGATATAAAATTCATAAAACTCGTGTATCAGATGAAACAATTACGTCCAGAGTACTAAAACTAGCTTGTTGACTCTGTTAAGCTAAAATGAGGTATTGAAACTAAAAAATTATCCGGGACTCCGTACAAGATTCTTAAGGCGCGAAACCTATTTTTTATATTATGTTATGAGTTCAAAGGTGTTATGCATGATGATTCACTCAACAGAGTATGAATGGTCCAACCAGGGTGTTACAGTTAAGGTGATTTAGAGAACTTTAGATGATACTTGTTCATGATGTATATATTTAGATAAGTGCAAGATAGATTAAAGGGATAAAGTGATTGTGAAATAAATTAAAACTAGTCGTAGTAAGATAGTCTCCTCCAAAAACATGATCTAGTTAACTCGAAGAGCCAATTTAAGAAAGTAAGTATAAATTATCGACTGGAAAGTTGGAAAAATTGGAACTGAGAGAACTCTAACCATAAACATACACTTAAAACCACCCTAACAAAGCCTTTTATTTGATTATAACCTAGTTAATACTAATAACCTAATATTTACAATCAATGGAAAAGCCTTAAAGAAGATATTTGAAGCTATCGAACGAGTTATCAAGTGCATTCCTATTACGAGAGAGATCAAGACCTGTATAGACTTGGTCATAGGAATACCACTTTACCTATTCCTCAGAATAAAATATTCCTAATATCACTTAAAGGAGTTGAAGATTCAATCACAACAAAACCTCTATGTATCCCAATGTACCTCCATGAAATCTTCTGGTGTCATATAGAAAAGAGAGTGACGAGACCCTTTAGTATACAAAATTAAATACGGATACAAACATTAGTAATAACATTCATAGACTTTCTCATTACTTGATACCTAGTAGACCTCAATCTTAGAAACTAGTATAGACTCAAACTAGTAAACTAGTATAGCACCTAAAGTAACAAAAACATGCTAAATAGAAAATTAAGGCTTATAAGGGTGGCTTCTTTTGAGGCGTACAATCTGTGTGAGCTTCCATGAACATGTCAGCGTGAAGACTTTTCCGTTATTATCAGCCAATAGAATAGTGACTCTCACTTGTTTTCGTACCCCATTTGGTCTCGAATGTCTTGGTATTTTAGCTGAATTAAATCAAGCAATATCAGTCATATTTCTAAGACCGTACGAGATAATCCTCTTGTTTTTCAGACCGTAGACCCAACATGAACCCCGGAGAGATCATCATGAATCCAGAAGAATATGAGTAGTGCATGAAAGCACGTCAGTCGAACCAGTAGGACTCATAAGAATCCAATTGCAACAAATGAGTTAACTTTCTTACGGGTGAAAGAAAGGTCACAATTAGCTTTAGTCTCGGCTGAATTTTGATAATCCCTCCCAAGTTGTCTGCCTATCTAGATGCTTATAGTACCTGACTATGAGGATACAGCCAAAGGCATGAAATAGTAACAGGAATGCTACTTGAACTCTATGAAGTGTTCGTGGTGAATGCTAAGGAGCCGTGAAGGTAGTGTGAAGCCGTAGCATTATGAACATGTGACCTAGGAATTGCCGAAAAGCTATGGATGAGATTGTACTTCTCGTAACATGTTAGCGAAGCATTGGGACAAAGGCATGGTCAAGTCAGAAACTAGAATAAGGACTATGATTTGCAGTTATTGAGACCGGTAACTCCGTAGAGTAACCTATGTAGTGAACTTACAGAATTATATACCCACGTTCATTTAAAAACAGCCCACGTAGCAATTTCTCATTTAGCCGACTATCCAGAAAGGATCTTCAAGACCCCAACCTTGCCATGCCCGATTAAACAGCAACAGCAACAGCAACAACAATGATATGACCCTTTCACACAATGGCGATATAAGGTCACAGACATGCATTACAAGAGTAGAAAGCAAACCTCGTGGTTATAGGTTAATCATGAGATGACTAATATTTGATAAATCAGACTCAGTAAATAGAAGGATCCTTAAACCTCTAGTTTTTCTTAAAAATTGAAACATATAGCTACGGTAACAATATTGGTAACCGTGCTAACAGTAGTATCAACAACATTATTGATAATAGTAACAATTTTAGTATTAATACAAGCCTTAGCAATAGCATCAAGAGGAATGATAACAGTCTTACAGAGTGGAGATATGTTAGCAAGAATAAACATCAGGTGATCAGGGTAAGACTTAGAAAATACAAGCTAAGTAACAGCCAGTCAGAGAAATTTTATTCATGAGTACGATCTGATTGATCTTCATGCATGTAAGCATGATGCTACAACAGATATGATTATCGGATTGTTACAGCTCAAACAAGTAGGAATGTCATGTTGGAATTCTCTAAGGTCCAAGAATCAATTATTCAAGCAAGAAAATAGTTGTGAATACACGAAGAAATATGGCGGAAACATACTTACAACGATCGGTTGAGATGCGACGAAGAACACTTCAACTTTCTGCCCTCTCCAAGTCACGGCAGTGGCTGAATTTTTGATCTTCATTTTCGGTTTTGGCTTGATCCATGAAGCTCCAAGCTTTGTTTGGTCATTCCTTGGTCATGAAGTGAGTTCCCTATCACCTTTGTATGACTCCTATGTGTGCTAGCACCTTGATGATTTGCCACAAATCATCCAAAGCTTCTCCTTAGCTCTCGGTTTTTCCAAAAACAGAAGGCAGAATTTTGGTCCTTGACCGTGTGAGAGAAGGAGTTTTGGCTCCAAAATGAAAAGGAGAGAGATCGATTTTTGGTGAGAAGGGAAATTGTGTATATACCTTTTTAATTTCCAAAATTAATTAAACATATACCAAATTTCAATTTTCTAAAAGTCAAAGGTACAAGCCTTTTAACTTTCCAACCACCTCCATCACTATTCAATCAACTCACATCACTCAATCAAGTGACAACTTGTCACATCACTCATAGTGACATTTGATTTGACGCTTGATGTGACTAATGATTTGACGCTTGATTTGACTTGCGTGCCGCACTCGAATTCGCTCGCAAACAATCCCAGGCTCGGGTTCGCTAATTCCAAATTAACGAATTTTCCGTTGCGACGTAATTAAATGATTATGCTTAGCGAAATCATTATTCACGTCGCTAACGAATTAATTCTAAATTAATTCGTTCGCCCGAATTAAAATCTAATTTCAATTCCGCGTCGAAATCCAATTTCGTTAATATATCGAATATATTAATTTATTGATTAATTCCAAATTAATCGTTATCTCTCTTTAAATGATATTTTATCCCAGATAAAATATCTCCGTAATTATCTCAGATTAATTTTCTCTCTCCTCTAATTAATCTCAGATTAATAAAGTACGAGTCATATGTCATCTGTGAATCTTCGGGAAGCGACCTATGAGATACCCGGATATGTTGGCAGTAAATACGGTTGTCGGACTATCCGAACACGAACGTACCAAGAACGACATTTTTACCGATTTACAAGACAATGTTGGCTTCTAGCAAAGCGCCATGCCTACCCAATTCTCCAGAAATATGCTTACATGAATAAACGATCTATATCAAGCGTAGTATACGTAGTATTGTGTATGTCGATCCAGTATCTGATGATCACGTGCTAGGACTGGGGCTAGAATTGTGTCTGCCCCGTACGAAACACATGTCGGATGTCTGGTAACTAGTCTCTATAATCGGATATACATGACCTTGTCATAATATCCCGATAGCTGCAGCATTTAAGAGAACCAGTCTCGTATCCTACGTGACAATCATCTCCATTATGACTGGAGTGACACTTCCATCTTGACATCACACCCAACACACTACGATTCTCAATATACCCAGCGTAGGCGTACACAGAACCTGTTAAAGCCCTAGACGACCGCAACCAAAGTATATTGATTGTCGCAAGTATTAGCGGTGCAAGTCTCATGTTAAGACCAAATACACCTACCCTGATTTCGGACTTCCATAGACACATAGTCATACTACAATGGAATTCCGAGGGGTCTATCCAGAGCGAAACTGTTTCCCGTACCATCGGTAAAACACAACCTCATATTACACTTGCATGAGTATCCTATACCCAAATATATGAGAACTATGTCGTTATGCCCTCACAACGCGCACAAGTGTAATACTAGTCTTTTACGTATTTATCGATGTCCAATCTTGATAATACTCTGACTAGGGATATTTAATGATTTATCATTCGTGGACTGATACTGTCTCATATCATTCTCAATCCAGGAACAAATCATAGGGACCTCATATCATTTATATATCTTGGTGATCTAATCACAAATGATAAGAGAGCAATTTCCTTTGTCACATAGTTAATTTGTACAACAACACCATGATCTGTACAAATAGTAATGCTATGGGTCATAATTGTCCAACAATCTCCCACTTGGCCTATAGCCAGTCACTCAAGTGTCTTACACCCGAACTATGTACGGTTGGCTCAAACTGTTGAGAAAATGCTTTCGTCAGTGAATTTGCATGATTATCGTCTGATGCGATTTATTCGATCATCACATCACCACGATGTATGATCCGAACGAATCAGATAAATATCAAAGTATGTATCTGGATCGTTGATGAGACCATTAATTCTTTAGCCTGTGCTGATGCCTAGCTCAGCTGCTAACAAAACCATATCTAATCTAATTAGATTTGTTATTGACCCAAATGGCTTCTATTGCTGCCTCAGCTGCAGCAATAACCCGCATTTGTTAGTTATTTGGTAACAGCATATTGCTTGGAAGATTTCCAGCTCACTATACCGTTATTGAAACTTTGTATGACCGTTTGCGACTTATAGTCGTCTTATCGGTTTAGGAAACTTGCATTAGTGAACCCAGTCACTTCAAGTTCTCCATCTCCATAGTTTAAGACAACATCCTTAGTTATCTAAGATACTAATGGATGTTTCTAACATCAATCCAGTGATTATCACTATAATTGGCCTGTTTGTGAATCTATATGCTCAAAGCGTATGAGACACCAGGTCGCGTACATTTTTCAATGTACGAGTTCTCGGAGAGTTTTCATGAAAGCCAAGCTTTCACCGATTATTTTTATGGGAATATCATTTCCAAGAAAATAAATATTATCATTATTTATAGGACAACCACTGTCAGTGCGCTCCCACTAACCCTTTTATATACACAAGAATCATTTCATTTTGAATTAAATCATAAACTGTTATGATTACATCAAAACGATAATTCGAAGAACCTATGCTTGCTTCAATCCAATCATGGATCGAATAACCTGCAAACCTTGTTTGCTAGTTTTGGTACGACAAAACCGACAGGATGTTGTAAACATCCTCCAAAAGGTTTCCTTTTCAGGAAAGCGATTTTCCCGTTCAGCTGACATATTTCATAAATGAAACATGCAGCGTTAGCAAGCATTATCCAAATGGATTTACCGTGGCAACAGGTAAAAGGTAGAATCATAATCAACACAATGTTGATAACGATACCTTTCCGCTAAAAGCCTAGCTTTACATGTTGGTATGTTGCCATCCATGTACATCTTCCTTGAAGACTTATATAGTACCAATAGGCACAATGCCTTGCGGTACTTCAACTAGTATCCAAACTTGTTGATATACTTGGAATCCAATTCGGATATCATGGCACTTTTCCATAAAAGGGAGTCGATACCTTGTATCACTTCCTCATACGTAGTTAGTTTGTATACCTCAATAAGATAGACATCTTTATGAGGTGAGATCAGAAACTCATACCCCAGGTTGTTTTCTGACTCTCTCCGACTAACGAGGTTCTTGTGTATTCGAAGATTATGGTATAGTTTCATCCTTGATGAACTATTTATGTTCCATTAAGATTCGGTGCCTGGAATAGTATTACTATGATTTTCATCGAGTTTTACTATCCTCCCACTTACCACTGCATATCGGTATTCCTCTTAGGAAACCCGCATGGTGAGCAACAATTACATTGTTCTCTTGTGAGTTGTATAAGTACTATACTTTGGTATCCCTAGGATAACCTACAATTGGCACTTATCCAATTTGTGTTCTAGTTTGGTATCATCCAAACATATGCCTAGCATACCCAAATATTCAGAAATGAGAAAACCCAGTTTCTTTCATGTTCATATCTAATATGAAATCTGTCTAACAGATTTTATGGAACCTTATTCTAAATAAGTTATGCACTGTTTTTGCGTATCCGTTGAAGGAAATGGTAGCTCAGAGCGACTCATGATTAACCTTATCATGTCCAACAAAATTCGGTTTATCCTGTTCGGACACACCGTCAAATTGACGTGTTCCGGGAGGAGTCCTCATTGAAAGAATACTATACTCTTTCAAGTATATTAGAAACTTATTGCTTAAGTATTTTCCATTACGGTCTTACCGTGACGATTTAATACTTTAGTCGATCTGTTTGTCTATTTCGTGTCGAAAACTGTAAAAGTTTCCAATTTATGTTTCAAAAGAAACACATAACCATAACGCGATGCCACATCCGTAAAGGTCACGAAATATTCATATTCATCTCTAGCCTAGCTAGACATGGGCCCACTTGCTTCACTATGAATTAGGGCTAACAGATCGGTTACACTTATCCTTTCACTAAGTAAAGGTGTTATAGACACATTGCCCAATAAACTAGATTCGTAGACTTTATTTGAATGGGATCAAATTTGTCCTAGTATCCACTCTTCAAAACTGTGGATATACGATTCTTGTTTTAGTTGTGTCCTAGATAACAATACCACAAATTATTTTCTTCTGATAAAATCAGTTTGAGCTATTTGTTTGTCATGTTATATGTTTGAGATATATTTATATTCAAAATGTAAATGTTGTTATTCACATCTAATGTGTTTATCTCAATATCATCTTTATATAATAAAACACTTTAGTGTTCTATGATATAAAGGTTCACCCGCAGCGGGTTAAACACTGATATAGAGATAATGTTTCTAGTCAAACTAGTTACATTATAACAGTTTCCAAATTTAGGTACACACCCGAAGGTAGTTCCTAAACTTAGGTATCTACGGTTGAAACAGCGACTTTCGTCCCGTTTCCAATTCGCAGATTAATCTCAACTGAAGTCAGTATCCTGCTCATAGCAGATTCTGAATATCAATATATATTTATGTACCACACTAAGTATTTAAAATACAATTTCAATACTAGTAGTGAACATAATCTGACAAACATATTTGAAGTCAGAGCCTTGCTCGTCTTCAATTCCTTCATGTCTGCTTTGTCCAAACGGCAGCCACGCTTCTGCGATCTCGTTTGCCACAATTTAAGCAGACATTTTGGGATATGTCCTTTATCTTCCCAGAAGACTATAATGATTTTGCCTTTGCCCATTTTCCACATTCCAGAAGACTTTGGCCAAGCCTTGGCCTTCTAGAATATCGAAGTAAGGTGCGCCTAACGATACTTGCCATATTGCAAACTTTGACTTTGTCTCATTGAGAATAGTCATTAACTCTCTAAGAGTTTACTATTGCAATTTAGTACTTCTAAGATCTAAAATAGATCTATAAAGATCCTTCAATCTCAATATCATACTTTAAGGATCTAATCCTTAGTTCTGATTAAGAAATTAAGGAGTCTATTTGACAAGTGTAATAGATTAAGCACTAAAGTTATCATCACATGAATCTTCCAAAGATTATGCTCTACTATTTGCTTAACTCCGGGATTAGGCCTAATATGTTATTTTATCAAATAAAGTAACTTATTAGTTTCCAGGACCATCCTGAAATTTTATTCCCAATTTTGAAAATTAAACCATTTAAATACATTTTCCCTAGGATTATGTTTTAAATGTCAACCTTTCAATTTTATCTTGATTTTAATAGTCCAACTATTTAATCAACGATTTCAGGTACTTTTAAATATAATGATTATTATAGTCCAACTATATTAATCAACTATAATTTAATTAAATCAAATATATTGATTACTATAATCTAATTATATAACCAACTATAAATGAATTATTTGAATACAGTCCAACTGTTTTATTTAAAACAACAATTTAAATATTAGTCCAACTAACATTTAATTTATTTGACGAATGATATTTGTTTGATCGTGTATGGCAAGTAATTAAACGAATATTGCAAATTCAATTCTTGCCTCCCACTATTTTTCGGCGAGCCTCTAACCCTCTGTCGAGTACTCGGGAAACCGTGTTTCCTAGTGGGCTAGGATCCCGTTAAATATCACACAATCTTGACTTTGACCAACAAATTGTATGATAATTAACTAGGTAGATCTCTAAGATCGATTGGATCCAATCCAATTCCTAGATCCAATAGGGGGACTCCAAGTCCGAAACATATATCTTATATATGCCAATATATCCAATATATTACCTAACCTTTTTCCTCTGAATCAACTAAGTCTTGGCTTTGGCACAACAAACTTAGTGATCCCAGTTAAGCGCGACCCATTGACCATGGAAAGCTTCGTAATCAATGTCGATGGACAAGAAGTGGTCTTGACTTTGGCCAACAAACCACAACTTGGACAAGACACCAATATGGAACAAAACTCTCGTGATTCAAACACATCCTCGACGGAAAAAGGCCTTGACTTTGGCCAACAAGCCAATGCCAGTCTCGGATCTTGAGTGAGAATCACTCAATGGAAGGAAAAACGCTTAATATTTTGCGAGGGTTTTTCGAGTGCAAATTGGCAACCAATTTATTATCTTTGTTAAGGTCTCATCATCATACACCCTTAAACATGCATTTTAAATACATAATAAAGCGCGCATAAATAAA
Organism: Zanthoxylum bungeanum; assembly: GCA_019454045.1. Lineage (NCBI taxonomy): Eukaryota > Viridiplantae > Streptophyta > Magnoliopsida > Sapindales > Rutaceae > Zanthoxylum > Zanthoxylum bungeanum. The sequence goes on from SKCR01046471.1 coordinate 28,732, forward strand.
TAATAATGATATGAGGATGGATACTTTACACATTGATCCTAGATCAAATCTCTCCATTTTCTCTCTCCCGCTAGCACAAGTATTTGCTTCTACCTGTTTCACTACACTTCTAAAGAAACCTCATTTACATTGAGGGAATATGTGAGAAGAGAATACAAAGAATATGGAGGTGATAAGGCTGGACACGCAGGTCCAATTTAATAAATCAAATTTATTACAAAAATTTCTAAAATTGTCCCACCCATCTAATATCCATCCGATATACATTATTCATGCATCACAACCATGTATTCACACAAGCATGTTATCAATCAATCTAATCAAATTAATTAATCTGATAATTAGTGACCATCCAATGTTCAAACAACGATTTGATTTTGCTCGAGTCAAACTCGTTTTGCGAATAAGTTTCAAAGTATGAATTCTTGAATTAAATTAAACTACAGAATTAAATCCAATTCAATTTGTATTTAATACTAATTCTCAATTTAATTCAAACTTAAATACTACACTTTATTAATAAACCTTTACGACTTAAATTCCAAATTAATCGTTACGGGTCTCAAAGCCCGATTAACGTCCAACGTCAATTTAATTCTAAATTAATTAGTTCACCCGAATTAAAATCTAATTTCAATTCCGCGTCGAAATCCAATTTCGTTTAATATATCGAATATATTAATTTATCGATTAATTCCAAATTAATCGTTATCTCTCTTTAAATGATATTTTATCCAAGATAAAATATCTCCGTAATTAATCCCAGATTAATTGTCTCTCTCCTCTAATTAATCCTAGATTAATAAAGTACGAGTCATACGTCATCGGTGAATCTTCGGGAAGCGACCCATGAGATCCCCGGATATGTTGACAGTAAATACGGTTGTCGGACTATCCGAACACGTACATACCAAGTACGGCATTTTTACCGATTTACAAGACAAGGTTGGCTTCTAGCAAAGCGCCGTGCCTACCTAATTCTCCAGAAATATGCTTACAGGAATAAGCGATCTATATCAGGCATAGTATACGTAGTATTTTGTATGTCGATCCAGTATCTGATGATCACGTGCTAGGTCTGGGGCTAGAATTGTGTCTGCCACGTACGAAGCACATGTCGGATGGCTGGTAACTAGTCTCTATAATCAGATATACATGACTTTGTCAAAATATCTCGATAGCTGCAGCATTTAAGAGAACCAGTCCCGTATCCTACGTGACCATCATCTCCACTATGACTGGAGTGACACTTCCGTCTTGACATCACATCCAACACACTACGATTCTCAATATACCCAGCATATGCGTACATAGAACCTGTTAAAGCCCTGGACGACCGCAACCAAAGTATATTGATTGTCGCAAGTATTAGCGGTGCAAGTCTCAGGTTAAGACCAAATACACCTACCCTGATTTCGGACTTCCATAGACACATAGTCATACTACCAATAGAATTCCGAGGGGGTCTTTCCAGAGCGAAGCTGTTTCCCGTACCATCGGTAAAACATAACCTCCTATTACACTTGCATGAGTATCCTATACCCAAATATATGAAAACTATACAGTTATGCCCTCACAACGTGCACAAGTGTAATACTAGTCATTTACGTATTTATCGATGTCCAATCTCGATAATACTCTGACTAGGGATATTTAATGATTTATCCTTCATGGACTGATACTGTCTCATATCATTCTCAATCCAGGAACAAATCATAGGGACCTTCTATCATTTATATATCTTGGTGATCTAATCACAAATGATAAGAGAGCAATTTCCTTTGTCACATAGTTAATTTGTACAACAACACCATGATCTGTACAAATAGTGATGCTATGGGTCACAATTGTCCAACATGTCAAGACCAGTTACCTAGTAAGTAGAAGATGGATCTTGTATATTCATATCAGGCCACGTGGCAGTAGCAAACACTAGCTCCCCTGACCTCAGGAGGATTAAAAGATACAGATGACCTAGATGTCTTTCGTTATTAAGAGGACTTTCTTTGTTTACTCGGTGTCATGGAAAACTATACCAAGTAGATAAACAATAGACCATCGTGTCTGTTTAGCATAATTCTCAAGGATGCGAGAATTCCGTTACGTCTTGGAATGTACTTGAATTTGATTTTAGACACGTATTGATGTGGCACTATAAGGTAATTTGTTTTACTACAAAAGTACAATAGTGATTTGTTAAACGTGAAGTGTAACATGAGTCCCAAGTGATATGCAAGAATTAATATTGTCATGGCGAGAGACAATTGGGACCTCATGCTTATAGTACATGATAGAATACGCAGGACCTTTAAATGATGTTGGAAGATATTGCTAGATGGTCATTCAGAACAGGTTAACAAAATCACCGATTCCTCAACGAGAAAGTTCTTAAATATATTTTTCCTCGTTGGCGGATATAAGAGGTTTTAAATGGTCAAGAACTGAGATGTATGGAATGACAGGCCACATATAGCATATAAAATTTAGAACCAATAGCTTACACAAATAATTGAGTCAGGAAATGTTGAACATAACTAGAGGTCTATAAATATGATTTCTTTGATGCATGATAGTAGTTCTAGAGTTCTCAACAAAAATTTCATGGGATGAGGGCAAACAATTACCTCTCAGTTAAGAATTTAAGGAATTATTCACTATAGCCCATGAAATTGTACATAGTATGTGCGAGCATGGAAAAAGGTATTATGCACGAAGTAGATGTTAAGGTACAACGAAGAGTAAGTATTCTTACTAGCCAAGTAGTAAATGGTCATCTTGGCGGAGAACTTAGTTATTAGTTTAAATGAATTTAGACAATGCAGAATAGCTTACATCAGAATAAGAATTCACGCGAACAAATAAATAATCCACCGGAATCCATGAATGCATGATCTAGCTCACGCTACAAGATTCTTTCGTGTTCTGGAATCACAATATATGAACTTATGATCAAGTACAACCCCAGTTATGACTTCCAAGTCATGGAATACATGGTCCAGCATGGAAACCACATCATAATAAGTAGAATGACAACATATAGAAGACCGTCAGAAAGTAGTGTGATACGGTTGATGAAGCATAATTGGTTATGAGAATGCAGTCAGCTGAAATTTGGTGGGCTAGGAAATAGCATGTGAATCCGCGCGACTTGTCGTAAGTTACTCAACATTAAGGAATCTCAAGTTTAGGTAGATTTCGGGATTCAACCCCAAATGGGATGTGAGGACGAATCCTATTTAAAGGAGGAGAATGTAACACCCAGATTGTTTCGATGATTGTTTTATCATGAGTGACGTGATACGTAATATAAAATCACCCATGAATGTTGTTGTACTCACGAAATTATTTTCAGACATAAGGCAAAACCATTTAAAATTCTTGTACGAAATTAAATTTTTATCGCGTACCTAACAACCTTTAGTATTTTGGTCATAATTTTGGTTCTATATATCCAATTTCAGTGATCCTTAAATGGTTAGAAAGTTTGGACAAAGATCTATGATATTCATGTTGAATATTTTCTAAAAGTCGGAACAAAATTAAGTCAAAAACACAAGTTTTTTAGCATTTACTATGCAGTTTCGGGAATTTTCTCATTATCAGCATGTGTTTAATTTTAAATGATTAATTTGTTATAAAACTATGTCCCTTGGACTATAAGACAACCCCTATTTATTCATTATTCTTGGTCCTTCACGAAAAATCCTCTCTGCTTCCTACAAAACAAATTATTCTCTTCAATCATGCGATCAAGTTGTGCTCAAATAATGGGCTTTTGTGATTTTCTCAAGCTACTCCCAAGTGAAGTGAGTTTCCACCTCACTCTTTCCCTTCTCTATTTCGAACTTTGCCATGCATTCTTCAACATCCCCATTCAAATCCATGAAGATAGGGAGCTGTTATGGACTGGTTTAACTTAAATAGGCAATAAGGGGGAGTTATTCATGCATTTTGTGTTATTATAGTATCAAATGAGCCCTAAATAAAAAGAACGTGCAAGTCCCCAAATAGGCCTCCATGGCTGTGAGGTAGTGAGGCTTTGAGTGGCTGAATTCTGGAATTAGGTGTGTTTAAAATAGGAGTTGTGATGTTAATAATGTTGTATGATATTTGTGGTGATATGGGTGATGATGTTGAGTAGTAATATGAAGGTAATCGTGCTTTATTTATGAAGATGATTTCCACCCTAGGGAAGTTATTTTGAACTGGTTTTAGTCTATGATAATACATGAATGAAGTATGAATAAGCTTTGAATAGTTTAATACAATAGAAAAAATAAGTGTCCTTAATTGAGATTGGTGAATTAAAAAAAATGGAATGCTAGTTGATGATGGTGATAAGTTCGGCAGTAGAGGATAGGGCTGGGGGCTGATTTTAGGTGAGTGATGAAGATTTAAATCCTTAAGTTATGCAATGATAATATAAATAGAGTAAGAATAAGTATAGATTGTAGAAATGGTAATGTTTGTGCAATGCCCTCACTAAGTATTCGAAAGATATATAACATAGACTAAATTAATAAAATAAGTAGGTTTTAGGCGTAATAAAGAGTGTTTATAATAATAAAAATTATGTGGTTAGGTAGGTATCGTTGTTGGATAATTATGACCCATAGCGTCACTATTTGTACAGATCATGGTGTTGTTGTAAAATTAACTATGTGACAAAGGAGATTGCACTCTTATCATTTGTGATTAGATCACCTAGATATATAAATGATAGGAGGTCCTTATGATTTGTTCCTGAATTGAGAAAGATATGAGACAGTATCAGTCCACGAAGGATAAATCATTAAATATCCCTAGTCAGAGTATTATCGAGATTGGACATCGATAAATACGTAAAAGACTAGTATTACACTTGTGCACATTTGTGAGGGCACAACAGCATAGTTCTCATATATTTGGGTATAGGATACTCATGCAAGTGTAATAGGAGGTTGTGTTTTACCGATGGTACGGGAAACAGCTTCGCTCTGGATAGACCCCCTCGGAATTCCATTGGTAGTATGACTATGTGTCTATGGAAGTCCGAAATCAGGGTAGGTGTATTTGGTCTTAACATGAGACTTGCACCGCTAATACTTGCGACAATCAATATACTTTGGTTGCGGTCGTCCAGGGCTTTAACAGGTTTTGTGTACGCCAATGCTGGGTATATTGAGAATCGTAGTGTGTTGGGTGTGATGTCAAGACGGAAGTATCTCTCCAGTCATAGTGGAGATGATGGTCACATAGGATACGAGACTGGTTCTCTTAAATGCTGCAGCTATCGGGATATTATGACAAGGTCATGTATATCCGATTATAGAGACTAGTCACCAGACATCTGACATTTGCTTTGTACGGGGCAGACACAATTCCAGCCCCAGGCCTAGCACGTGATCATCTGATACTGGATCGACATACGCGATACTACGTATACTACGCCTGAAGATTCACCGATGACGTATGACTCGGTAGGCATGGCGCTTTGCTAGAAGCCAACCTTGTCTTGTAAATCGGTAAAACGTAGTACTTGGTACTTACGTGTTCGGATAGTCCGACGACCGAATTTACTGCCAAAATATCCGGGGATCTCATGGGTCGCTTCCCGAAGATTCACCGATGACGTATGACTCACACTTTTATTAATATGGGATTAATAAGAAGAGAGAGAAAATTAATCTAGGATTAATTGCGGAGATATTTTATCTGGGATAAAATATCATTTAAAGAGAGATAACGATTAAATTGGAATTAATCGGTAAATTAATATATTCGATATATTAAACGAAATTGGATTTCGACGCGGAATTAAAATTAGATTTTAATTCGGGCGAACGAGTTAATTTAGAATTAATTCGTTTGCGATGTGAATAGTGATTTCGCTAGGCGTAATAATTTAATTGCGTCGCAACGAAAATTCGTTAATTTGGAATTAGCGAACCTGAGCCCATGATTGTTTGCGAGCGCATTCACATTTCGAATTCGAATGCGGCACGCAAGTCAAATCAAACGACAAATCATTAGTCACATCAAGCGTCAAATCACATGTCACTTTGAGTGATGTGACAATTGGTTGATGTGAGTTGATGCAAGCATTTAATGCTTGACTTTTTGAAATTAAAAAGTGGTAAATGGTTAATTAATTTTGGAAATATAAACCTAATACACTTTTTATTTCTCTCTCTCTCTGCATACGGTTTTTTGGAGCCAAAAAGAGATATCTCTCTCTCCTAACTCCTTCTTCTCTCTCGGCCTTGGAGGCTTTCTTTCTCTCTTCACTGGTTTGGTTGAAACCATGAGCTAGGAGGAAGAAATGAGTGATTTTTGTTGCAAGATCAAGGTGCTAGCACACACATTGAGTTGTCCTAAGGTGATAGAGAAGTGATTTCGTGAGCATGGAATCACCATCATCAAGAGCTTGGAGCTTGGAGCTTTAATGGAGTCCATGGCCGAATTTCTTGGAAGACAACACAGCCCACTGCCGAATGACTTCTTGAAGGTGGCAGTTCGTTTTTGTCTTCAACCGCATCGACTCAACAGTTCATTGTGAGTATTCTGCACCTCCTTTGAATGTATTCACACTTGTTTCATGCTTGATTAATGATCTTGGGAAGCTTAGAGCAAACCAACAATCGTGACTTGCTTCATCCTTCAAGATGTTTTTTTTCTTAGGAGAACTCTTTTGTACCACTATGTCGGGCGTCTCTGTCAAACCCTATCTCATTTTGGGCTATTCGACCGTTACCATCCACTTTTGAGTTAAGTAGAATCTCCATTTTACCCCTCATCAGTAGTTGAACCTACATTGGTGTAAAACACAATCATCAACATTTATGGTTCATGCAAGTCCATACTATCAAATTGTCGAGACACTAAGCAAGCACCATAAGCCCATAACTTGGGTGCATCTATCGTGTTCAGTTATGAAGATGAATATAATCAGTTTCTTCTATTGTTGCAGGCAATGAATCGGTGATTGTTGTCATATAAAAATTCACAATAGAGGAGAAGTGAGAGGAAACGTCTTTTTTATTACTCATCAAAAGAATTACAAAGCTATTTCAAAGTTTTACAAAAAAACTCTCAACACTATTTACTCTATATATTAACACACTTGAGATTTCTGAAATGCTTAACAAATGACTCTGGGCTCCATTTTATAGGGCTAAAAAAGTTTGCTACAGTGCCACACGTCTTGGCAGTTAGTAAAACACATTACGCGTTTGCCAACTTTTTTCATGCATGTAGGAGTCCAACATCATGCATGCTGGAGTCCAAAAAATCTCCCTCTCGGTGAAGATTTGACCTAAAATATGAGCTGACCATAAATCACCCAAACCGGATCCTCTAAAGGATCCACTCTTGGTTGCATATGTATGACTGCCTACGTACCCTGAGTTGGGATCAAGCCAATCGTAGTTCTCTGTATCTCCATACTTTGACTATATGGAGAGTTTTGTCATTCTGGCTATGGCACGACAGATTTCAAACTTCTCATTCGATAAAAGTTTTGTGAACATATCGGCACCATTAACATCGGTGTGAATCTTTCTGAGTTCTAACAGCTTTGAACTCAGGACATCCCGTATCCAGTGATACCTCACATCCATATGTTTTGACCTCGAGTGAAAAGTAGAATTTTTACCAAGGTAGATAGCACTCTGGCTATCACAGTACAAAGTGTACTTCTCATGCTTGAAAACCAATTCTTGGATAAATTTCTTCATCCATAGTAATTCCTTGCAAGCTTCCGTTACTACAATGAATTCTACCTCTGTTGTAGAGAGTGCAACACATCTCTGCAACCTTGACTTCCATGCCACAGCTCTCCCTGAGAGAGTAATTAGATACCTCGAAGTAGACTTACGGGTATCCACATCAACTACCATATCTAAATCGATATAGCCCATTAACACTGGCTTGTTGCTTCCAAAACATTGTCTCATTTTGGATGTGCCTCGAAGATACTGCATTATCCATTTGATAGCATTCCAGTGTTCTTTTCCGGGATTTGACATAAACCGACTGACCAATCCAACTGCGTGTGCTAGGTCTAGCCTTGTGCACACCATGACATACATGAGACTTCCCATTGTTGAAGTGTATGGAACCTGTTTTATTTCCTCATTCTTTTTCTCAATAGAGGGACTCTGTTTCGTACTAAATCTAAAATGGGTAGCAAGAGGAGTGCTAACTGTTTTAGCTTGTCCATCTGAAATCCCTGAAGTACCTTCTCGATATACTCCTCTTGTGACAAATATAATTTCTTGGATTTTCGATCACGATCGATCCTGATGCCAAGAATCTATTTTTCTTGCCCCAAGTCTTATATCTCGAAAGACTTACTCAATTTCTACTTCAAATCATCAATCCTCGATTGATTCCGACCAAATATCAACATATCATCTACATACAACAGTAAGAGGATAAAGTCATCGTCAGAAAATTTCTGAGCGAAAACACAATGGTCTGAAGTAGTCTTCTTGTATCTTTGCTCTCTATAACTAACTCAAACCTCACATACCATTGTCTCGGTGCCTGTTTCGAACCATAGAGGCTTTTCCTGAGTCTGCACACATGGTCCTATTTTCCTTTAACTCTGAAGCTTTCTGGCTGCTCCATATAAATTTATTCTTCCAGATCCCCATGAAGAAATTGTTGGTTTCTATTACCAAGCCCCAAGATCAACAAGAGCAAACAAAATATATAAATACATGAATGAATTAATTGAAGTATGGCGGAATCATACTCACAAAAATCGGAATGCGGATGCGTTGATGAAATGAAAACTTCTCCTTTGTGCAGTGATGAATTCGGCCAAGGTGGAAAGTGCAGCTCCAAGCTTTGTTTGATCCTCCCAAGCTCAAGGATTAGTTTCCCATAACACCTTTGTATGATCCCTTGAAGGTGCTAGCCTTTGTTGTGATTTTGAATGCACAACTTCTTCAAATCTTGCCACAAAAATGAAGAAATGGAGAGCCCAAAACTGCATGTAGTTTCGGCAATGTGAGAGAGAGGAGAGTTCAATGATTTTTGTTACAAAAAATCAATTTATATTTATGCCATAATATTTATTAAATTAATAATAAACTTATGACACAAATCATGCAATGGCTTAGAGTGTCAAACACTCAATTTCCATGCAAAACCATTGAGTGCATTGTACACTATCTCCATGCAATGCATTAGAGTTAAATAATGCATAATATGACATGTGTCATGTGGGCCCCACACGTTTCCAAATGAAAGTGGGCCCACGTGCACTCACACGTTCGGGTTCGATAATTCCGAAATACTGAACTTACGTCACGACGTTAATTAAATCGAATTTAATAAATAATTGCGCCTAGCGAAATTATTATTTACGTCGCTAACGAATTAATTCTAAATTAACTCGTTTGCCCGAATTAAAATCTAATTTTAATTTCGCGTCGAAATCGAATTTCGATTATTATATCGAATATAATAATTTTACGATTAATTCCAAATTAATCGTTCTCTCTCTATGTATAGTACTTTATCCAAGATAAAGTCTCTCCGTAATTAATCCAAGATTAATCGAGTTTGAATCATACGTCATTGGTGAATCTTCGGGAAGCGACCCAAGAGATCTCCGGATATGTTGGCAGTAATACGGTCGTCGGATTATCCGAACACGTACGTACCTCGTACTACGTTTTTACCGATTCACAAGACAAGGTTGGCTTCTAGCAAAGCGCCATGCCTACCCAATTCTCCAGAAATATTCTTATAGGAATATAAGATCTATATCAAGCGTAGTATACCGTAGTATTGCGTATATCGAACCAGTATCGGATGATCACATGTTAGGCATGGGGCTGGAAATGTGTCTGCCCCGTACGAAACATATATCGGACATCAAGCAACTAGTCTCTTTAATCGGACAATCCTGACCTGGTCATATTGTCCCGACGGTTGCAACCTTTTATAGAGTACTAGTTCTGTGTCCTGCGTGATCATCACCTCCATATTTCTGAAGTGATACTTCCATCTCGACATCACATCCAGTACACTACGATTCTCGATAAACCCAGAAGAGGTGTACACAGAACCGATTAAGGTCCCCAACCACCAAAACCAAAGTTTACCGATTGTCGCAAGTACTAGCGATGTAAGTCTCAGGTTAAGACCATATACACCTACCCTGATACGGCCTCCCATAGACACGCAGACATACTACCAATGGGATTCCGCGGGGTCTATCCAGAGCGAAGCTGTTTTCCGTACCATCGGTAAAACACAACCTCCTATCGCACTTGCATAAGTATCCAATACTTAAATATATGAGAACTATGCCGTTGTGCCCTCACAACGTGCACAAGCGCAATTACTAGTCTATTCCGCATTATCGATGTCCAATCTCGATAATACTCCGACTAGGGATATTTAATGATTAAACCTTATGGATTGATACTATCTCATATCATCTCAATCCGGTATTAATCATATGGACTTTCGCCATTTATATATCAAAGTAAATAATATTACAAAACGGCAAAAGGCAATTTCATTATCACATAGTTAATTTTGTACAATAATACAATATCATTTACAAACAGTGACGCTATGGGACATAATGTCTAACAGAATACGATCTTGACATCCATTTGCTCGATCTCCAAGTCAAGGCTTGCTGCTAAGCTGAGTACCACTGTGATAGATGACATCTTCAAAACTAGAGAGAAGATTTCATCAAAGGCAATGCATTTCCTCTGATTGAATCCCTTGACAACTAGTCTGGCTTTGTACGGGGGTTGTGAAGTGTGTTCTTGTTGTTTCACTCTGTACACCCATTTGTTCTTCAAAGCCCATTTTTCTTTTGCCAATTTCACCAACTCGAAAGTGTGATGGTCATGCAAAGACTTCATCTCATCTTGCATGGCTTCCTCCCATTCTTCATTGTTCTCTATTTCCACAGCCTTCTTGTAGTTCTCGGGTTCTCCCCCATCAGTAAGCAACATATACTCATATGCAGAGTATTTCATTGAATGTCGCCTTTCTCTGTCAGACCTTCTGTGTGGAACTGCTGGTGTAGCTTCTGGTACTGGTGGTTGATCATGATCATCATCTTTGGGAGCTTCAACACCTATACCCTCATGAATGGGAACCTCATCTTCAACATGTACTGGCACCGGTGTATGAAGTTCTGGATTCACATCAATATTTCTGTAAAAAACAAGTAAATAAAATTAAGTAGAATCTACTTTTGAGTTCACATCAGTATGAGGTTCTGGATTCTACTTTTGAGTTAAGTAGAATCTTCATTTTACCCCTCATTAGTACTTGAACCTACATTGGTGTAAAAAACAATCATCAACATTTATGGTTCATGCAAGTCCATACTATCAAATTGTCTAGACACTAAGTAAGCACCATAAGCCCATAACTTGGGTGCATATATCGTGTTCAGTTATGAAGATGAATATAATCAGTTTCTTCTATTGTTGCAGGCAATGAATCAGCGATTGTTGTCATATAAAAAATCACAATAGAGGAGAAGTGAGAGGAAACATCTTTTTTATTACTCATCAAAAGAATTACAAAGCTATTTCAAAGTTTTACAAAAAAACTCTCAACACTATTTACTCTATATATTAACTCACTTGAGATTTCTAAAATGCTTAACAAATGACTCTGGGCTCCCTTTTATAGGGCTAAAAAAGTTTGCTACACTGCCACACGTCTTGGCAGTTAGCAAAACACGTTACACGTTTGCCAACTTCTTTCATGCTTGTAGGAGTCCAACATCATGCATGCTGGAGTCCAACAAATCTCCCTATCGGTGAAGATTTGCCCTAAAATAGGAGCTGACCATAAATCACCAAAACTGGATCCTCTAAAGGATCCACTCTTTATTGCATCTGTATAACTGCCTACGTACCCTGAGTTGGGATCAAGCCAATCGTAGTTCTCTGTATCTCCATACTTTGACTATATGGAGAGTTTTGTCATTCTGGCTATGGCACGACAGATTTCAAACTTCTCATTCGATAAAAGTTTTGTGAACATATCGGCACCATTATCATCGGTGTTAATCTTTCTGAGTTCTAACAGCTTTGAACTCAGGACGTCCCGTATCCAGTGATACCTCACATCCATATGTTTTGACCTCGAGTTAAAAGTAGAATTTTTACCAAGGTAGATAGCACTCTGGCTATCATAGTACAAAGTGTACTTCTCATGCTTGAAAACCAATTCTTGGATAAATTTCTTCATCCATAGTAATTCCTTGCAAGCTTCCGTTACTACAATGAATTCTACCTCTGTTGTAGAGAGTGGCAACACATCTCTGCAACTTGACTTCCATGCCACAGCTCTCCCTGAGAGAGTAATTAGATACCTCGAAGTAGACTTACGGGTATCCACATCAACTACCATATCTAAATCGATATAGCCCATTAACACTGGCTTGTTACTTCCAATACATTGTCTCATTTTGGATGTGCCTCGAAGATACTGCATTATCCATTTGATAGCATTCCAGTGTTCTTTTCTGGGATTTGACATAAACCGACTGACCAATCCAACTGCGTGTGCTAGGTCTAGCCTTGTGTACACCATGACATACATGAGACTTGTTGGTTTCTATTATATAGGTCCCAAACAAAGATTAAGCATATGAAATACTAAAATGAATATATATAAAAGACTTGAAGCATGGCGGAATCATACTTACAAAGTTATGTGATGAAGAAGAGAAACAAAACCTTTGAATCTCCAAGCTCCAAGTTGGTTGGTTGGTTTCGGCCAAGAGGAGGAAGAAGACTCCAAGCTC
>SKCR01046472.1:0-41699 GCA_019454045.1 Zanthoxylum bungeanum
TGAGAAGGAATTCCTAGATGCAGTGGTAAGTGGGAGGAAAGTGGAGCTCGATGAAAATCGTAGTGATACTGTTCCTGGAAATGAATCAACGACGGAACATAAACAGACCATCCAGGATGAGTCTGTACCACAATCGTCATATACACAAGGACCGCGTAGGTCAGAGAGAGTCAGGAAGGTACCTGAGAGGTATGGGTTCCTGATCTCACCTCATGTAGATATTAATCTTATTGAGGATAATGAACCGACTACGTATGAGGAAGCAATACAGAATATTGATTCCGCTTTATGGCAAGATGCCATGAAGTCCGAGATGGATTCCATGTACGCCAACCAAGTTTGGACACTGGTTGATGCACCAGAAGGCGTTATGCCTATTGGATGCAGATGGATCTCCAAGAAGAAGACCGACATGGATGGCAACGTGCAAACGTACAAAGCCAGGCTTGTAGCAAAAGGGTATCGTCAGCAATATGGTATTGATTATGACGAAACATTCTCACCCGTTGCCATGATTAAATCCATTCGGATAATGCTTGCAATAGCTGCATATTTCGATTACGAGATATGGCAGATGGACGTTAAAACCGCTTTCCTTAACGGAAACCTTTTGGAGGATGTTTATATGCAACAACCTGACGGTTTTATCGTACCTAGACTTGAAAACAAGGTTTGTAAGTTAAATCGATCCATTTATGGATTGAAGCAAGCATCACGGTCATGGAATCAGCGTTTTGATGAGATCATAAAAGAATATGATTTCGTACAAAACGATGATGACCCTTGTGTATACAAGAAGGTTAGTGGGAGAGCACTGACTTTTATTGTCCTTTATGTCGACGACGTATTGCTTATAGGCAATGACATTCCCATGCTAACGTCGGTGAAAGCTTGGCTTTCATTGAAATTCTCCATGAAAGATCTGGGAGAAGCAGCCTTTATTCTGGGAATAACGATCTACCGGGATAGATCTAGAAAGCTGCTTGGACTCTCCCAGAGTACATATATTGACAAAGTGTTGAAGCGATTCAACATGGATCAATCCAAGAAGGGATTGATGACAATGCCACGTGGTATCCTTCTGTCTAAGGACATGTGTCCTAAGACTATAGAAGAGAGAGATAACATGAGTCGGATACAGTTCGCCTCGGCAGTCGGATCGATCATGTATGCCATGGTATGTACGCGACCTGATGTGTCATATGCTTTGAGCATGTGCAGTCGCTATCAGGCCGATCCAGGTGAAGGTCACTGGATGGCAGTTAAGAATATCCTTAAGTATCTTAGACGAACTAAGGATGCTTTCTTAATTTATGGAGGTGGAGAACTTGAGGTGTCTGGGTACACCGATGCAAGTTTCCAAACCGACAAGGACGACTTGAAGTCGCAATCGGGGTACATTTTTTGTTTGAATAACGGAGCAGTGAGCTGGAAATCTTCCAAGCAAGATACTGTTGCCGATTCAACAACTGAAGCGGAGTATATTGCTGCGTCAGAAGCAGCAAAGGAGGCAGTTTGGATCCGAAAATTCCTAATCGGATTAGGAGTAGTTCCGTTAGCAGCTGAGCCCGTGCCATTATATTGTGACAATAACGGGGCTATAGCACAAGCTAAGGAACCAAGGTCTCATCAACGATCCAAGCATGTTCTTCGGCGTTACCATCTGATTCGGGAGATTATACATCGTGGCGATGTAAAAGTCGAGAAGGTCGCATCGGATGACAATATTGCAGATCCGCTGACGAAGGCTGTTCTTCATGAGGTGTTTGAACGACATATACATAGTTCAGGTATTAGATGCTTGAGTGACTAGCTATAGGCCAAGTGGGAGATTGTTAGACATTATGACCCATAGCGTCACTATTTTGTAAATGATATTGTATTATTGTACAAAATTAACTATGTGATAATGAAATTGCCTTTTGCCGTTTTGTAAAATTATTTACTTTGATATATTAATGGCAAAAGTCCATATGATTAGTTCCGTATTGAGATGATATGAGACAGTATCAATATAAAAGGTTTAATCATTAAATATCCCTAGTCGGAGTATTATCGAGATCGGACATCGATAATGCGGAATAGACTAGTATTGCACTTGTGCGAGTTGTGATGGCACAACAACATAGTTCTCATATATTTAAGTATTGGATACTTATGCAAGTGCGATAGGAGGTTGTGTTTTGCCGATGGTACGAAAAACAGCTTCGCTCTGGACAGACCCCGCGGAATCCCATTGGTAGTATGTCTGCGTGTCTATGGGAGGCCGCATCAGGGTAGGTGTATATGGTCTTAACCTGAGACTTGCATCGCTAGTACTTGCGACAATCGGTAAACTTTGGTTTTGGTGGTTCGGGGCTTTAACCAGTTCTGTGTACGCCTCTTCTGGGTTTATCGGGAATCGTAGTGTACTGGATGTGATGTCAAGATGGAAGTATCACTTCAGACATATGGAGATGATGATCACGCAGGATACAGAACTAGTACTCTATAAAAGGTTGCAACCGTCGGGACAATATAACTAGGTCAGGATTGTCCGATTTAAAGAGACTAGTTGTTTGATATCCGATATATGTTTCGTACGAGGCAGACACATTTCCAGCCCCAGGCCTAACATGTGATCGTCCGATACTGGATCGATGTACGCGATACTACGGTATACTACGCTTGATAAAGATCTAATATTCCAGTAAGAATATTTCTGGAGAATTGGGTAGGCATGGTGATTGCTAGAAGCCAACCTTATCTTGTAAATCGGTAAAAACGTAGTACGAGGTACGTACGTGTTTGGATTATCCAACGACCGTATTTACTGCCAACATATCCGGAGATCTCTTGGGTCGCTTCCTGAAGATTCACCTATGATGTTTGATTCGAACTTTATTAATCTTGGATTAATTACGGAGAAACTTTATCTTGGATAAAATGCCTTATTTGGAGAGAGAGAGAGATCGATTAATTTGGAATTAATCGATAAAATAATATATTCGATATATTATTAAACGAAATTAGATTTCGACGCGGAATTAAAATCGGATTTTAATTCGGGCTTAGCGATCTGAATAATAATTCTGCTAGGCGTAATTATTTAATTCTCGTCGCGACAGAAATTCGTTAATTCGGAATTAGAGAATTTGGGCCCGAAAGTGTTTGCGGACACATTCGTATTTTGAAACGGGTGGAATCCGCAAATCACATCGCGATATCTCATTACTTGACACGAATAGATGATGGATGTATCTAGTCACCTTTATGGGATGATACATTGTCTCTATTCTCAATGTGAGATAATGATGGCATATGATGAATTTTCCTTTGGAGGGAAAACCTTTCACGGTTTTTGAAGGGTTTTTTAATTAAAAAATTCATTTTGGTATTTGATATCTTATCATTGCTTTTCATTTGGGAACTCACGGTTCTGGGAACAATAGAAAGAGAACCAAAAATTGAAAAGTTTTTCACTCTCCTCTCCTTCTTCTTCACGCACGCCGTGAGCTTCATCCATCGCAGAAAAATTGTTTTTCATTTCTCCATTTTGCTAGCACAACAAGGGATCAAAAGAGGTGATAGGGAAACAACCTTGGAGCTTGGAACACTTGAAGATTTGAAGCTTCTCACACTGTTGTTCTTGGCCGAATACAGCCCAAAGATTTGAAGCTTCTCTCATTCTTGTTCTTGGCCGCAAAACACCCACCTTTGAGGCTCAAGGATCCTCTTCACCATTTTCGTCACAAAGCTTTGTAAGTATGATTCCGCCATGCTTCAAGCTTTGCATGTATGTTATTTGTATTTCTATGGCTTAATCTTTCTTTGGGACTAATTATAGAAACCAACAAAACTCCCTATAGATTTCCTGCTTAAGGCATCTGCCACAACTTTAGCTTTTCCTAGATGGTACTGAATGGAGCAGTCGTAATCTTTCAATAACTCTACCCATCTCCTATGTCTCAAATTAAGCTCTTTTTGCCTCTAGATATACTTAAGACTTTTGTGATCGGTGAAAACCTCAAATCTTTCACCGTACAAATAATGCCGCCATATCTTCAGAGCAAAAATTATTACAGCCATCTCTAAATGGGTGGGTAATTTTTCTCATAAGGCTTCAATTGTCTGGAAGCATAAGCAATTAATTTCCCTTTCTGCATCAATACGCAACCCAAACCCACTCTAGAAGCGAAACAAGCGAGTTAAATCGGACAAAATGCTAATTTCCAACTTTACCCTTCCAAAGTCCGTTTCTCGCGGCTTCCACAATTAAAGAGGTAGTGTCTCATTACGAGACTCATCATCGAGACTTATATGAAAAAATGCAGTGCCTACAGACGTCTATACAAAACTCAATCTCCCTATCCCGTGGTAATCTTGGCAACTCGTCTGGAAACACATCATGATACTCTTTCACCACCGGGATCTGTTCAAGATCTTTATTTTCCCTTGTACTGTTCGTTACATATGCCAAGTAACCCGTATTTCTTCTCGGGAGTAGCTTAAATGCATGCATGGCAGATATCAAATTGTGAGGCACTACAGTTCTCTCTCCCTGATAGACTTTTATTGGTCTATGGGAAACATGTAGCGTAACGGTCTTCTCCAGGCAATCAAGTATTGCATGGTGTTTAGTGATGAGTGGTAAATAAATTACTATTTCTCACTCCTTTGACTTAATATTTTGCGTAGTTTCTTGAGTTCTGTGAATATTTTGATGTGTTTTATGTTATTTGTAGATAAATAAAATAACAGGATTCTCTGGAGGCAATTCCGGGCCAAAACAATGGAAAACGGACAAAAAGGGAAAAAATGTAAATTTCCTGCTAAAATGTGCCGTGCTAAAATGCACTGTTTGCTATCATGCACCAGACATGTGTCACCATCACATACTGCCGACACTCATCATTGAAAACCATGGATGCCTAAGGTTGTGCGCATCGTGACACGAGAGACCCATGGATGCCTATAAATTCAGGCCGATTTCAGTTGTAAATTCATACTTTATTCTAAGGAATTCCTTAAGAATACTAAGAAGATTGTATCTTATTTGTTTATTTACAGTTTTCTGTATTTAATTTTGTTTATTTTACGCAATAGTACTTTCTTTACTTTTCAGTCTTTATTTTATATTTTAGCATAAGGAGGTAACACCCATCTGCTGGGGTTAAAGGTTAAGCTTTTATTACTAATATTTAGATTAATCTCCCTAAATTATAATATATAAACTATTTAAAACCTGACTTAATGTGATACCGCCTCTATGAACGATTGGACTTAATTAAATTTATTTTAACCTGACTAAATTGGATATCGCCTTTATGGTCTGTTGGAATTAATCATAAATTTGACTTAATCAGGATATCGCCTATATGGTCGATTGGTAAATATCATGCAAAGTTTATATATTATAATAAGGGAGATATCTAAATTAGATGTAATAAAAGTGGATCCTCTAACCCCCAATATTTTCTTTACTGTTTTGTTTACCTTTTTAATTTCCAGTATTTACTTTATGTCATTTACTTTATTTAAGCTTTTACTAGCCTTTGTTATGTGTTGTAACTAAACCTGTAATCTGGGGTTGTGATGAAATCCAATATCACCGGTTTATAAGAGGTTATTTTATAGTTTGGGTAATATAAGGTTTCTTGTTAACTGGCCATTAATAAGATTGATATGGTAAACTTAAAATAAACTTGACAAAGGAATATTAGGTTTCAGCCTTAGACTTAATAGCCCACGATCTTCCTTGAGGATAGATAACACTTTAATAGATTTCCTTACAGGATAGACAAAAACCTGTCGGGCGGGGGTAGCCACAATTGGAACTTAATCTTAATGAATTCAAGTAACTTGGTTGACATAGACTATGATTAATTGGGTTACACTGGTATTTGTATCTGACCATCGACAGAGGCTTTTACATAATTTTGTGTTCCAGGTTAGTAAACCAATATATTATACAAACATAAGATAAGCACTTCATCTTTAAAATATATTGGAAGGATTCACAACCCTAGATAGTTTAATAATATTGAATTTTCCCTTAATTTACTTTCACGCTATTTTATTTACTTGTTTTAAGTTTAAAGTCATCATCCAATCAAACAACCAATCTATTAGATACTGTAAACATTTGGCTTCATAAACTAATAGCTTAGGTATTAAGTCCTCGTGGGATCGATATATTTATACTACTTGAACGATATGTGTGCTTGCGTTATATGTGTGTGATCACGCCGGTCAAGTTTATGGCGCCGTTGCCGGGGACTTATTTATCTTTCACTATTAGTTTTGGGGTTAGATACCATTACTTGTATCTAATTTCTTTTTACTTATTATTTTTGTTTTCTTGTGTTTAAGGTTCTCAGACACTACATGAGACGAAACAGAAGCTTTGAAATTCGTCCGCTTGACCCAGAAATTGAAAGAACCATCGGACAGTTGAGAAGGGAAAGGCGAGATGGCCAAGAAGCACTGATCAACATGGAACCTGAACCTTTGGAAGTTGCACCACCAATTCCCATTCGAGACGGAACTATTTCGGTGGTTGACGGCTTTATTTCCTGTATTGTACTTCCTCTCTTACCAACAAATGCGTGTGACATCAAAACATGCATCCAGATGATACAACAGTCAGTTCAGTTTGGGGGGAAAGCAACTGAATATCCTAATGCCCACATCAGCAACTTCCTAGAAGTTTGGGACACTTTCAATTACAACCGAGCAGTTGAAGAAGCAATGAGACTGCGTGTTTTTCCATATTCCTTGAAAGATAGAGCTAAGGCTTGGCTACATTCACTACCAGCAGGTTCCATCACAACTTGGAACACTCTAGCCACCAAATTCCTTGCAAGGTACTTTCCCCCAGCCAGAACTGCAAAGTTGAGAATGACATTACATCCTTTGTACAACATGACTCGGAATCCCTCTGCGAAGTTTGGGAAAGATAAAAGAGTTGCTCAGAAAATGTCCTCACCATGAGATTGCAAAGTGGCTACAAGTCCAAACCTTTTATAATGGACTTTATTGAATGATGAGAACCACAATTGATGCTACTGCTGAAGGAGCTTTAATGTAAAAATGAGAAGATCGGGCTTGGGACCTAATTGAAGAAATGGCCAACAACAATTCTTTCTGGCCAACAGAAAGGAGCATGAATCAACGAATCGCAGGAATCTATGAAGTTGGAGCCAACACAGCAATGAATGCCAAGCTGGATCAGATATGCAAATTCATGGAAACTCTTAGCACGTAGAGCAATATTGGATCCACAAGTTCACCATACGGATGAGCACCAGAGACATAATCATACCACCAAAATGAAGAGACGGTGAATTATGTCAACAATTTCAACAGACATGGAAACAATTCATATTCCAACACTTACAACCCAGGGTGGATGAATCATCTCAATTTTTCATGGAACAACAATTCAGGGCAAAGGAACAATCCACCACCAGGATTCCAACAGCAAAACAATGGCCAAGGGTATGAAAAAGAACTAGGAATAACATAAGTGCTGGCCCAGTTGAAAAAACATGAAGTAAAATATGATACTTTAGCAGCTATGGTTCAAAATCAAATAGCACTGTATCAAATCCATTCAGCTTCTATTAAAGCACTGGAGAATCAAATGGGACAACTGGCCAATGCTCAGAGTTACAGACCGCCAGGTAATCTTCCTAGCAACACAGAACCAAATCCAAGGAACAAAGGGAAATAGCAATGTCAAGGCATTACTTTGAAAAGCGGTACTGAAATCAACAAAGATGTTGGAATCAAGGCATCCATTGAGGAAGTTCCAAAAGAAACAGAGCCACAGATGGAGGGAAAAAAACAAAGGAAAATGATCGAGAAAGATTCACTCCAACTCCACATTTTCCACAACGTCTCCAGAACAAACTGGACAAGCAGTTTGCTTGATTCTTGGAGGTCTTCAAAAATCTGCATATCAACATTCCATTTGTAGAAGCATTGGAAGAAATTCCCAGCTATGTCAAATTCATGAAAGTCATTCTTTCACGAAAGCATAGATTGGGAGATTACGAGACAATAGCATTAACAGAAGAATGCAGCGCTAACATTCAGAGGAAACTTCCCCCAAAGTTGAAAGATCCTGGCAGATTCACCATCCCATGCACCATTGGAGAAAATTATATCGGTAAAGCTTTGTGTGATTTAGGTGCTAGTGTTAACTTGATGCCTTTTTCGATTTACAGGAAACTACAGATTAGAGAAGCAATGCCCACCTCAGTCTTTCTGTAACTTACTGATAGAACGCTCGCATTTCCAAGAGGTGTAGTTTAAGATGTTCTTGTCAAAGTCGACAAACTCATTCTCCCAGCAGATTTCATTATCCTTGACATAGAAGAAGACAAAGAAGTACATATCATCCTCGGGAGACCATTTTTGGCTACAGGTCGAACTGTTATTGATGTACAAGAATGAGAACTAACCATGAAAGTGCAGGACCAAGAAGTTACCTTTAATGTTTTCAAAGCCATGAAATTCCCGAGTGATGAAAAGGAGGAGGAATGTTTCAGAATTGATGTTGTAGATAGTATCATCCAGGATACTGATGCAATACCACCTCCTACGGATAAACTTGAAGCTTGCATCACCAACATGACTGACAGCGAGTTAGATGATGAAATTCTGAATATATCAACTATCTTGACAGACCATTTCGCTTCAAATCGACTCCACAGGTGGAAAGTTTGGAATTAATGAAAAAAAATGAATCAAGCCTTCGATTAAAGAACCACCACAACTGGAGCTAAAGCTACTTTTGAGCCATCTCAGGTATGCATTCTTATGAAACTCTTCTGAATTACCTGTGATTATTTCTTCTTTGCTAACATTGGAGCATGAAGAAAAGTTGCTAAGAGTGTTACGAGAACACAAAAAAGCCATTGACTGGACTATAGCAGACATTCAAGGCATTAGTCCATCATTTTGCATGCACAAGATTATGATGAATGACGAGTACAAAGCCACATTGGAGCATCAACGAAGACTAAATCCAATTATGAAGGAGGTCATGAAGAAAGAAATTATCAAATGGTTGAATGCTGGCATCATTTACCCCATCTATGACAGCACGTGGGTGAGTCATATGCAATGTGTGCCAAAGAAAGGATGAATTATTATAGTCACAAATGAAAAGAAAGAGTTGATTCCAATAAGAACAGTGACTGGATATAGAGTATGCATGGACTACTTAAAGTTGAACAAAGCAACAAGGAAATATCATTTTTCACTGCCATTCATTGACCAGATGTTAGACAGATTGGCGGGACATAAGTTCTACTTTTTTTTGGACAGATATTCGGGGAACAATCAGATTGCCATCGCCCTAGAAGATCAGGAGAAAACCATTTTTACATGTCCATATGGTACTTTTACTTTCCACGGAATACCATTTTGACTATGTAATGCTCCTGTCACATTTCAACGTTGCATGATGGCCATCTTCTCAGACAAGCTGGAACAAAGTATGGTGGTTTTCATGGATGATTTCTCTGTGTTTGGAGACTTATTTGACTACTGTTTGCAAAATCTGGAAAATGTGTTACAAAGGTGCGAAGATACCAACCTGGTACTCAACTGGGAGAAATGCCACTTCATGGTGCAGGAAGGCATTATCCTAGGACATCGGATCTCACAAAAGGGAATCGAGGTAGACAAAGTAAAAATCGAGACAATTGAAAAACTACCTCCACCAACAATTGTCAAAGGGATTCAGAGTTTTCTCGGACAAGCAGGCTTTTACATGAGATTTATCAAAGACTTCTCCAAGATTTGTAAACCTCTGTGCAACCTTCTGGAGAAAGATGTGCATTTCAACTTCACCAAAGAATGCCACAAAGCTTTTGAAATCTTGAAACAGAAGCTGAAATCACCAGACTGGACTCTTCCATTTGAAGTGATGTGTGATGCTAGTGATTTTGCTGTAGGTGCAGTTTTGGAACAACGCAAAGCAAAACTTTTTCATACTATTTACTACTCCAACAGAACTCTAAATGAAGCTCAACTCAACTACATAACCACTGAAAATGAGTTGCTTGTAGTTGTGTTCGCTTTTGATAAATTCCGCTTTATCAGCTGGGTCCCAAAGTGGTGGTCTACACAGATCATTCAGCAATCAAATACCTGATAGCGAGAAAGATGCCAAACCTATATTGATCCGTTGGGTGCTTCTACTGCAAGAATTTGACGTGAAGATCCGAGACAGGAAATGGAAAGAAAACCAAGTGTCATATCACTTTTTCAGATGAACAGTTGTTTGCCATGAAACAACAGGATGTCCCTTGGTATGCTGACTATGTAAACTACATAGTATCAGGAAAATGGTTGTTGGAATGGACACATCAGCAACGAAAGAATTTCTTCAAAAAAGTCAAGCATTATGTATGGGATGAGCCGTAAATGTTCAAACGTTGTGCTGATCAATTACTGAGACATTAGGTTCCACATGAGGAGGTCAATAGTGTTCTGCAGCATTTTCATTCATCACCATATGGCGGACACTTCAGCGGAAATAAAACTGCAGCCAAAGTTCTACAGTTAGGTTTGTTCTGGCCCATTCTTTTTAAAGATGCTTATCTATTTGCTCTTAAATGTGATAGATGCCATAGAACGGGAAATATTTCGAGGAGAAATGAAGGACCTCTGCAAAACATTATGGAAGTGAAGATATTTGATGTATGGGGGATCGATTTTATGGGACCCTTTGTTCCATCAGTCGGAAACCTGCACATACTAGTTGCAGTAGACTACGTCTCCAAATGGGTTGAAGCAATAATATTGCCATCAAATGATTCAAAAGTGGTGATAAAATTCCTTAAAAATAATATTTTCACTCACTTCGGAACACCTTGGGCAATTATCAGTGATGGTGGCACACATTTCTGCAACAGATATTTTGATGCACTCATATCCAAATATGGAGTTACTCCTAAAGTTTCCACAACCTACCATCTATAGTCAAATGGACAAGTTGAAGTTTCAAACATGGAGATAAAAAGAATCTTGGAGAGAACCGTTGGATCAACAAGGAAGGACTGGTCTATAAAACTGGATGACACATTATGGACCTACCGGACAGCTTACAAAACACCCATTGGTATGTCCCCATATTGAATGGTGTTTGGGAAAGCATGCCATCTGCCAGTGGAACTTGAACAAAAAGTGTAATGGGCACTGAATAAGTTAAATTTTGATCTAAAAATAGTAGGAGAGAAACGACTCCACCAACTCAACGAATTGGTGGAATTTCACCTACATGCTTATGAAAATGCAAAACTATACAAAGAAAAGACCAAGAAATGGCATGATCGAAAAATAGTGTGCAGACAACTGGAACCAAGATAGCAGGTGTTGTTATACAATTCAATGATGAAATTTTTCCCTGGAAAGTTGAAATCAAGGTGGTCAGGTCAATTTGTGATCACTCAGGTTTTACCATATGGAGTTGTTGAGTTACTTGACCCCAACACCAACATACATTCAAAGTTAACGGTCAACGTGTCAAACACTACTGGGGAGAATCATTTGACCGATAAAAAGAAAGTGTCACACTTTCAGATCCAGCCTAAACGTTCGGGCAGTCATGTCTAGCTGAGGAAGTTAAACTTAGCGCTAGCTGGGAGGCAACCCATGCAATTTGTGTATATATTCAGATTTGGTGTGTTTTATTTTTTTGTGTTTAATTTGTAGGTAAAGTCATTTCAGGATGGAAGACGTTCTCACAAATCTTCACAAGCAATTTCCTTCTCTCCCTCAACTCTCTGATGAAAGTCTACAAAGCTCGCTTGGAACGAATGACACTGCTGATGATAAAAGGTATTCCTAATGACATTCGTTGGATTATTGAAGCACGGGTCCGATTGGCAGGTGAGTCCTCTGACTCTTTTATTTCATATTTGCCTGGTTTAGGAAGAAGCACCTATACTTAAAAGAGAAAAGCTAAAAGAATGGGTATTTGCTATAAATGTGCACGCATGACATGTGATACTCGTTGTCGTTCTTTAGGAATGGTGTGTGATAACCGTGAAGATAAAATTAAATTCATTAGGGATGGCTTGAGTAAGGAGTCTTTGGATGACATATCTAAGACTCTTGAGATGCATTCCAGTGGATATGTGCACCATGCAATTCACATGCTATATACATAATTTCGAAAAGAAAGACAACAATTCAGTCTCGGGAATCTGACTTTAAGAGACCCTGTTTTCCAATTTATAAGAAAATTGGATGGGAAGCTTGTCCCTGACGCATAGACGTCATTCAAGCCGTTACTTCTTATAAATATTATTATATCTTTGTCTTTAACTAATAATTGTGATTTATTTTGTTATTTTCTTTTATTTTCTCCAACAGGATCCAGACTTTTTAACTTTCACGATTTATTTTACTGTTTAGCTAATAATTGTCATTTGACAGGTACTATTGCTATTATTACTCACCCTTTTTCAGGTGTTATAAAATCAACTCATCATTTCACTTTTGAAAGCATCCAGATTTGAGAAAGAAACACATAAAAAAAAATGGAAGCTACTTTAAAAAAAAGAGTTATAAATATCTGTGTGTTTTGCGGTAATAGTGTTGGTTCTAAGCCAGAGTTCGTTGAAGCATCACAAAAATTGGGTAGAGTCATAGCTGAAAGGAATATGCACCGAGTATATGGCGGGGGCAATCTTAGACTAATGGGGATCTTTTCAAGGGCTGTATAGGAAGGAGGTAGTCAAGTTCTGGGAATCATCCTAAAACCTTTGGCAGAGGCGAATCTTATAGGACCATCAAATGGAGATGAATTGATCGTGCCAGGTATATCTGAACGACTAGTTGAAATGATTAACTGTGTTGATGTTTTTATTGCTTTGTCAGGTGGCTTGGGCACGATGGAGGAAATTTTTACAGTATTATCTTGGGAAAACTTGAATATACACCAGAAACCGATTGGACAGTTTAACGATGATGGATTTTATGATTTTCTTTGTGTGTTTCTTGATGATGCCCGGAGAAATGGGTTCGTTTCAAAACCTGTAAAAGATCTCCTCTTCACTGCCAGAACTGCCCAAGATTTAATTGACCAAATCTTAGCATTTGAACCACAAAATGGAACCTATTCTTTCCAAGATAAACTGGTCTGATAATGATCATGGTAAGAAGCGTCGGATAAATCTGGATCTTAACCTATAATTTTCATTTTAGATATAGAATTTCAACTAACCAGGTATTATCTTCTAAACTCTTCTTCTACTTTTTAAAACATTGGGGACAATGTCTCATTTAGGTTTGGGGGAGGGAAATTGTTGACTAGTATCTTGTTTTTATTGTGTTATTTTTATTTGATTTTTAGTCAAAAATTTTCAAAAAATTCAAAAAAATTTAGAAAAATAAAATAAAAAATATATATTTTGTTTTTGTATTTTTAATTTGACTAACCGGGTGAAATTGGTGTGAGATAGCTGTGTAAGGAATTTCCACTCGTGAGACGTATCTCAACCTATTTCGTAACAAGTTAATTTTTGTTTATTTCATTTTTGAATTATTTAATTTGTGAATTCTCCATAAAACTGATTAAATTGGATCTTCATATGCTCAGTTGAAAGGTATTATCAACATGCATGGTAACATACGGACATAAGTTGTAATTGAAAAAGTTTGTAATATTCACTGCCCCAAAATTTTACAAATTAATTATTTTGGTGCTTAATTATGTCAATTACATATTTAATTGATTCCAAATCAATCCCAAAATAATTTTTACAATTTGCAACATAAACTAGAAACTTTCCAGAATTTCCGAAAATGCCCAGAAATTTCCAGAATTACAGAAACATCCCAGATTTTTCATTAATTGTAATTTGCCCTAATTTATTCAAAACACATCAAGATCAAATCCAATCAATTCCAAATTTGATAAACATCAAATTATATCATATATATGAAAAGCCCCAAAATTTGAATGGGTTAAGAACCATAATTTCACAAATTACTCAAATTGGGAAATTTACATTAAATTGATAAAATTCAATACTTTAATCTTCCAATTACCACACCAATCAAGTCTCACCATCATGAAATTAATCAAGAACAATTCTAGGTTAATTATGAATGGCTAATTAACTTTAGAATGACAACTTTAATTTTCTAATTAATTTATTAAGCTTAATTACACTAATAAGCAAAAAAATTAATTATACATGCATAACATCAACAAAAAAGCATCCAACAAATTCAATTACAAACTTAAGAGTCGAGAGATTAATCTTAGCAACACAATTGAAGATAAGATTAATAGAAACAATTTATATCTTAAAAAAAATGGAAGAATACTTACATAATTTTTCCAAAATAAGCTTTCTTCTTTTGATTTTCTTTCAAAACCTCTCAACTCACTTTGTAAACTTTTTTTGAAATTATCTAAGTGTTGAAAAAAAGCAACAAAACCATTTTGTATAATTTTTCCCTTATTGCCGATTCTCCTAACCAAAAATAAACAATAATTCATTTCTTTTTGTATCAAATTCATTGGCACACATTTTTGGCTTATTTAAAGTAACACTTTAACTTTAATAATTTATGAAAAATGCGTTCCAATAATAACATCCCATTTCCAAAGAAATCACTACTTAAAGATATTTATTTTCTTAATTAATTTAATTACTTAACAATTAAATAATTATTTAATTAATATAAATATCTTAAATATATGTATTATATTTACATATAAATATCTCAAATACATATACTAATGATATAAATTTAAATATCACAAATTGATATTTAATTAATGTGTATTTAATAATATCAAATATTAAATACAAATACACATTAATTCGGAAATGGCCGTTAGGTCCTGATCGCATGTATTTTTCGTTTAACCATTAAACGAGTTATAAATAATCAGTATTATTCATAACAGTTGCCCCAGTGCTCTACGAGTATATTTCATTAGTGAGACTCTCTAGATTCAGGCATATCCGTCACGAAATCAAATTTCATGTCCATAATTCACCCACCCATAAATTATGACGAACACGGACGACTAACTGAATCAAACAGGTCGCAGCATCACGCATACGTATAATCCATCCGCCACAGGTATCCGGATTAATCCAGAGATATTGATACAAACATCAAATCTCTATAAATGTAATCATGTCGACGTTTCTATTAGTAATCTCTCAAAAAACACTTAGAAATAATTTCTACAGTGTACCACGGGCCCATTGATTTAACAGATTGCTAATTCCATATTGAATACTTATGCCCTGTACACCGAGCTGACGGATCATATCTTGATAGACACAGGATATCCTGAGCATTAGTCCACACCCAACGAATAGGTGGAGGTCTGATCTAAACAGATCGGTGACGTGACTGCCATCTAAGTATGGAGGATAACTCAGATATCCACAGTGGTATCTCAAGTCAAAGAATCACTATGCTCACTCAACCCGGGAAGATTCTTATTGATGTTGGTGTACCATCCATTAAGAATCTTCGGTGAGTCGTTCAGTGTTTATCCGCTATAAACACCTACACATTATTAAGATCCAATGGCTAAGATTATAAATGTTCGACAATTATGACCCATAGTGTCACTATTTTTATAGATCATGGTGTTGTTGTACAAATTAACTATGTGACAAAAGAGATTGTACTCTTATCATTTGTAATTAGATCACCTAGATGTATATATGATGAGAGGTCCCTATGATTTGTTCTTGGACGGAGAATGATATGAGACAATATCAGTCAATGAAGGATAAATCATTAAATATCCCTAGTCACAATATTATCGAGATTGGACATCGATAAATACGTAAAAGACTAGTATTACACTTGTGCGCGTTGTGAGGGCACAACGGCATAGTTCTCAAATATTTGGGTATAGGATACTCATGCAAGTGTAATAGGAGGTTGTGTTTCACCGATGGTACGGGAAACAGCTTCGCTCTGGATAGACCCCATCGGAATTCCATTGGTAGTATGACTATGTGTCTATGGAAGTCCGAAATCAGGATAAGTGTATTTGGTCTTAACCTGAGACTTGCACCGCTAATACTTGTGACAATCAATATACTTTGGTTGAGGTCGTCCAGGGATTTAACAGGTTCTGTGTACGCCAATACTGGGTATATTGAGAATCGTAGTGTGTTGGGTGTGATGTCAAGACGGAAGTGTCACTCCAGTCATATGGAGATGATGGTCACGTAGGATACGGGACTGGTTCTCTTAAATGCTGCAGCTATTGGGATAAAATGAAAAGGTCATGTTTATCTGATTATAGAGACTAGTCACCAGACATCCGATACGTGCTTCGTACGGGGCAGACACAATTCCAGCCCTAGGCCTAACACGTGATCATCCGATACTGGACAGAAATACACAATACTACGGTATACTACGCTTGATATAGATCCTTTATTCCTGTAAGGATATTTTCAGAGAATTGGGTAGGCATGGCGCTTTACTAGAGGCCAACCTTGTCTTGTAAATCGGTATAAACGTAGTACTAGGTACTTACGTGTTCGGATAGTCCGGCGACCGAATTTACTGCCAACATATCCGGGGATCTCATGGGTCGCTTCCCAAAGATTCACCGATGACGTATGACTCGTACTCTAAATTAATCTGGGATTAATTAGAAGAGAGAGAAAATTAATCTGGGATTAATTGAGGAAATATTTTATCTGGGATAAAATATCATTAAAAGAGAGATAACGATTAATTTGGAATTAATCGAGAAATTAATATATTTGATATATTAAACGAAATTGGATTTCACGCAGAATTAAAATTAGATTTAAATTCGGGCGAACGAGTTAATTTAGAATTAATTCGTTAGCGACTTGAATAGTGATTTCGCTAGGCGTAATCATTTTATTACGACGTAACAGAAAATTCGTTAATTTGGAATTAGCGAACCCGAGCCCGAGATTATTTGCGAGCGCATTCGCATTTCGAATTCGAGTGCGGCACGTAAATCAAATCAAGCGTCAAATCATTAGTCGCATGAAGCGTCAAATCACTTGTCACTTTGAGTGATGTGACTTGACAACTTGAATGAGTGATGTGACTTGATGGTAGTTGATGGAAGAGTGTTTAACACTCAAGTGTGATGGCATGATTGACATTTAATATATTTAAATGTTTTGTATTTGTTTTTTGATTTTGGAAATCAATTAATTGATTTTTTGAAAATCAAAAGTGGTATTAGATACACACTTTTTGCCATCCTTCACACAACACACTCTCTCTTTCTCTCTAAAACGCACGCCCATGAAGGGGCAAAATAACTCACTGGTTTCTGTAAAAGAACGTGAGCAGTGGGAAGCACAATAGTGGGATTTTGTGGCAAAATCACAAGTGCTAGCACACTTACGAGACATGTGAATGTGATAGGGAAGTCCACCCATGAGCCGGGAACCATTCGACGAAGCTTGGACCAAAATGGAGGCTAAACCAGTGAGGTTTCACAGCTCACTGCCGTGACTGTCTATGAGCAGAATTTGAAATTTTGTTCATCTCCGCGTCGCTCAACCGATCGATGTAAGTATTCCGTAACTTCTTCGATTGTTATTCGCTCTTGATTCATGCTTGTTATTGATCTTGGGACCTTAATAGAATCCAACAATGGCATCTAGAGTAAGGTTTGAGCATGAAAAGTTTAGGGTTAAAATTTGGGCAAATTGATTTTGAGCATGAATTTGTGAAATTGGATGAATGAATATGCTTAAATGTGTTTGAATTAAAGTTTGATTGGATCAATTTCAAGAAAATTGAATGCATATTAAATTGGATTTAATGATGTAGTTTAATTTAATTCGAGAATTCGTACTTTGAGTACTTATTCACAAAACGAGTTTGACTCCAGCAAAATCAAATCGTTGTTTGAACATTGGATGATCACTAATTATCAGTTTATTAATTTGATTAGATTGATTGATAACATGCTTGTGTGAATACATGGTTGCGATGCATGAATAATGTATATCGGATGGATATTAGATGGGTGGGACAATTTTAGAAATTGTTGTAATAAATTCGATTTATTAAATTGGACATGAGTGTCCAGCCTTATTACCTCTCATTTCTTTGTATTCTCTTCTCACATATTCCCCTCAATGTAAATGAGGTTTCTTTAGAAGTGTAGTGTAACGGGTAGAAGTAATACATGTGCTAGCGGGAGAGAGAAAGGGAAAGATTTGATCTAGGATCAATGTGTAAAGTATATATCCGCATATCATTATTATTTTTCATATGCGCTTTATTATGTGTTTAGAATGCATGTTTAAGGGTGTATGATGATGAGACCTTAACAAAGATAATAAATTGGTTGCCAATTTGCACGCGAAAAACCCTCGCTAAATATTAAGCATTTTTTCCTTCCATTGAGTGATTCTCACTCAAGATCTAAGACGGCATTGGTTTGTTGGCCAAAGTCAAGGCCTTTGTCTGTCGAGGATGTGTTTGAATCACGAAGGCTTGGTTCCATATCAATGTCTTGTCTAAGTTGTGGTTTGTTGGCCAAAGTCAAGACCACTTCTTGTCCATCGACATTGATTACGAAGCTTTCCATGGTCAATGGGTCGCGCTTAACTGGGATCACTAAGTTTGTTGTGCCAAAGCCAAGGCTTATTTGATTCAGAGGAAAAAGGTTAGGTAATACATTGGATGTATTGGCATATATAAGATATATGTTTCGGACTTGGATGTCCCCCTACCGGATCTAGGAATTAGATTGGATCCAATCGATCTTAGAGATCTACCTAGTTAATTATCATACAATTTGTTGGCCAAAGTCAAGATTGTGTGATATTTAACGGGATCCTAGCCCACTAGGAAACACTGTTTCTCGAGTACTCGACAGAGGGTTAGAGGCTCGCCGAAAAATAATGGGAGGCAAGAATTGAATTTGCAATACTCGTTTAATTACTTGCCATATGCGCTCGAACAAATATCATTCGTCGTTATAAATTAAATGTTAGTTGGACTAATATTTAAACGTTGTTTTATTATTAGTTGGACTATATTCAAACAATTCATTTATAGTTGATTATATAATTGGATTATATAATCAATATATTTGATTTAATTAATTATAGTTGATTAAAATAGTTGGACTATAATAATCATTATAATAAATAGTACCTTAATCATTGATTAAAATAGTTGGACTATTAAAATCAAGATAAAATTGAAAGATTGACATTTAAAACATAATCCTAGGGAAAATGTATTTAAATAGTTTAAATTTTCAAATTGGGAATAAAATTTCAGGATGGTCCTGGAAAAATAATAAGTTACTTTATTTGATAAAATAACATATTATGCCTAAGCTATGAGTTAAGCAAATAGTAGAGCATAATCTTTGGAAGATTTATGTGATGATGACTTTAGTGCTTAATCCATTAAACTTACCGCAGTAGACTCCTTAATTTCTGAATCAAAACTAAAGATTAGATCCTTAAAGTATGATGCTGAAATTGAAGGATCTTCATAAATCTATACTTAGATTTTAGAAGTACTAAAATTGCAATAATAACTCTTGGAAGGTTAATGACTATTCTCAAGGAGATAAAGTCAAAGTTTTCAATTAGGCAAGTAGCGCAAGGCGCACCTTACTTCGATATTCTAGAAGGCCAAGGCTTGGCCAAAGGCTTTTGGAATATGAAAAATGGCAAAAGGCAAAATCATTATAATCTTCTAGGAAGATAAAGGACATATCCCAAAATGTCTGCCTAAATTGTGGCAAACGGGATCGCGGAAGCGTGACTGCCGTTTGGACAAAGCAGACATGAAGGATTTGAAGAACGAGCAAGGCTCTGACTTCAAACATGTTTGTCAAATTATGTTCACTACTAGTATTAAAATTAGATTTTAAATACTTAGTGTGATACATAAATATTTATTGATGTTCAGAGTCTGCTATGAGCAGGATTAGGAAACTGTTATAATGTAACTAGTTGACTAGAAACATTATCTCTATATCAGTGTTTAACCCGCTGCGGGTGAACCTTTATATTCTAGAACACTAAAGTGTTTCATCATATAAAGATGATATTGAAATAAACACATTAGATGTGAATAACAGAATTTATATTTTGAATATAAATAAATCTCAAATATATAATATAACAAATAAATAGCTCAACTGAATTGATCAGATGAAACTTAATTATGGCAGCGTTGTCTGGGACACAATTAAACCAGAATCGTATATCCACACTTTTGAAGAGCGAGTACCAGAACTGTTTTGATTCTAATCAAATAAAGTCTACGAATCTAGTTTATTGGGCAATGTGCCTATAACACTATTTACATGGTAAAATTGCAAATGCCACCGACCTGTTAGCCCTAGTTCATAGTGAAGCTAGTGGGCCCATGTCTAGCTAGGCTAGATGTGGATATGAATATTTTGTGACCTTTACGGATGTTGCATCGCGTTATGGTTATGTGTTTCTTTTGAAGAACACAAATCATAAACTTTTATAGTTTTGACAGGAAATAGACGAACAGATCGACTAAAGTATTAAACCGTCAGGGTGAGACCGTAATGGAAAATACTTAAGAAATAAGTTTCTAAAATACTTGAAAGAGTATAGTATTCTTTCAAATGAGGACTCCTCCCAGAACACGTCAGTTTGACGGTGTGCCCGAACGGATTAACCGAATTGTGTTAGACATAATAAGGTTAATCATGAGTTGCTCTGAGCTACCATTTCCTTCAATGGATAAGCTTAAACAATGCAAGAACTTATTTAGAATAAGGTTCCATTAAAGTCTGTTTGACAGATTTCATATTAGATATGAACATGAAAGAAACCAGGTTTCTCATTCCTGAACATTTGGGTATGCTAGGCATATATTGGATGGTACCAAACTAAAACCCAAATTGGATAAGTGCCAATTGTAGGTTATCCCAGGGATACCAAAGTATAATACTTATACATCTCACTGAGAACAATTAGATTGTTGCTCACCATGCGGTTTGTCTAAGAGGAATACCGATATGCAGTGGTAAGTGGGAGGATAGTAAAACTCGATGAAAATCAGAGTAATACTATTCCAGGCATCGAATCCTAATGGAACACAAAATAGTTCATCAAGGATGAAACTATTACAATTAATCTTCGAATACACAAGAACCGCGTAGGTCGGAGAGAGAGTCAGAAAATAACCTGGGGTATGGGTTTCTGATCTCACCTCATAAAGATGTTTATCTTATTGAGGTATACAAACTGACTTCGAATAAGGAAGTGATACAAGGTATCGATTCCCTATTATGGCAAAGTGCCATATAATCCGAAATGGATCAATGTATATCAACTATGTTTGGATACTAGTTGATGTACTGCAAGGCATTATGCATACTGGTACTATATAAGTCTTCAAGGAAGACATACATGGATGGCAACATACCAACGTATAAAGCTAGGATTTTAGCGGAAAGGTATCGTTATCAACATTGTGTTGACTACGATTCAACCTTTTACCTGTTGCCACAGTAAATCCATTTGGATAATGCTTGCTTATGCTGCATGTTTCATTTATGAAATATGTCAGCTTAACGGGAAAATCGCTTTCCTTAAACGAAAACCTTTTGGAGGATGTTTATAACATCCTGTCGGTTTTGTCGTACCAAAACTAGCAAACAAGGTTTGTGGGTTATTCGATCCATGTTTGGATTGAAGCAAGCATAGGTTCTTGGAATTTTCGTTTTGATGTAATCATAATGGTTTATGATTTAATTTCAAAATGAAAATGATTCTTGTGTATATAAGAGGTTAGTGGCAGCGCACTGACAGTGGCTGTCCTAAATAAATAATGATAATATGTCATTTCTTGGAAATGATATTCCCATAATAACTATCGGTGAAAGCTTGGCTTTCGAGAAAACTCTCCGAGAAACCGTACATTGAAAAATGTACGCGACCCGGTGTCTCATACGCTTTGAGCATATGGAGTCACAAACAGGCCAATCCAAGTGATAGTTGATGAGCGGAAAATATATCAATATTTACCGCCCCTTTTACTTAGTATTTTGTTTAGTTTCTCGGGTTTGATGAACGTTTTGATATGTTTTATTTTATTTTGCAGATAAAATAATATCGGGACTCAATGAAATCATTTAGGACGAAATGTGGATCAAATAAGGGCAATTATTGGACTTGATATATTAATTTTGGAGATTGGAAACTTGAAAGGGCGTTTTTGACGAAGTGCAGTTTTGGAAATTCTAGTTTTGCGCATCTGTCGTATTTTAGGCATAACTATGTACTCAGATATCTGATTGAGCTGATTCAAGTTCCAGATTAACGAAGACTCAAAGATCTACAACGTTAAAGAGAACATATTTTCAAATTATGATGATTTCATGACCGAAATTGATGAACCATCCAGACGTGTGTGGAGTGTAATTATTAAAAGTCATTATCAATCATTTTCAAAGCAAAATATTAATTAATAAATAATTAATAAAAATTATCAAATCACCACCAAACAAGATAAGAAATTAGTGGAGCAATTATGGATTTGGTGGAGTAATTAGTGGAGAAATTAATAATGGATTTGGTGGAGAAATTGATTGATGATTTGATGGTGGCAAAATTTTGCCTATAAATACCAAGCCATTTCATTTGTAAAATTCATACTTTCTTCTTTGAAATCCTTAATGAAAAAATAAAAATATTGTATCTAGTTTGTTTATTTTTAGTTTTCAGTAATTAATTTTCAATTTCGCACTTTTTTTCTTTACTTTTCAGTTTACTTTCCGTAATTTACTTTTACGCATAACACTTTCCTTTCTTTACTTTTCAGTTTTTATTTTTCAACCATGAGGAGGTAACTTCCCTCTGCCGAGGTGAAAGGTAATTCTTTTACTGTTACTATCTTAGATTAATCTCCCTTAGACACAACATATTCACTATTCTAAAATTTGACTTAAAAAGGAATACCGCTATATTGGTCGGTGGGCTATTTAATTTAAACTGTTAAACCTGAGTAAAAAAGGAATACCGCCAGATTGGTCGGTTGGTAATTTAATTTTGGTTCCGCCTTTATGGCTAGTTATTTCTTTATCGCCTACATGGCAGGTTCATGGACAAATTTTACCGCCTTTATGGCTGGTCGGACTTAACTTGACTTAATCAGGGTACCGCCTATATGGTCGGTTGGTTTTAATCTCACAAGTGATTATGTTATACTAAGGGAGATATCTAAGTTAGTAATTAGTACAAGTAATTCCTTTTATCTTGGCAATTTATTTTCATTTACTTTTCCGCTTTTACTTTCTCGCAGTTACTTTTTAGCATTTTTATTTTATGTCTTTTAAGTTTTCATTAGCCATAGCTATGTATTGTAACTAAGTTAGTATCTAGGGTTGTGATGAATTTCAATATAACCGGTTTATAAGGGGTTAGATTATAGGTTGGGTAATTTAAAGATTTATTTATTGAGTCTTAATCTTAATGCTTTTTATTAACTGGCCATTAATAAAATTGAGTAGGTAAACTTAAAATGAACTAGACATAGAGATTTTAAGTTTAAGACCTTAGACTCAATAACCCACGATCTTCCTTGAGGATAGATAACCCTTTTAATAGATTTCCTTACAGGATAGGAATATACCTGTCGGGCGGGGGTAGCCATAATTGGAACTTAATCTTAATGAATCTAGGTAATTTGGTTGACATAGACATATGGTTCAATTGGATTATACTAGGTATTTGAAATTGACCATCGGAAGAGGCTTTTACATAAATTAGTGTTCCAGGTTAATAAATCAATATATTACCCAACTTTAAGATAACCACTTCATCTTCTAAATAATATTGGAATTAATCACAACCCTGGATAGTTTTTATAAATTTGGATTTTTCTCAACCTACTTTTAAGCAATTTTATTTACTTGTTTTAAATTTAGAATCATCGTCATTTCAAATCAATCAATCAAACAACCTGTTAGATACTGGTAATCAGTTGGCCCCATAAATTAATAACAAAAAGGTTTTAAGTCCTCGTGGGATCGATACTTTTTATACTACTTGAACGATATGTGCGCTTGCGTTAAACGTGTGTGATTACGCCGGTCAAGTTTTTGGCGCCGTTGCCGGGGACTTATTTATCTTTTACTATTAGTTTAGGGGTTAGATACGTTACTTGTATCTAATTTCTTTTTACTTATTGTTTTTGTTTTCTTGTGTTTCAGGTTCTCAGAAACTTCATGAGACGAACCAGAAGCTTTGAACTCCGACCGCTTGACCCAGAAATTGAAAGAACCATCAGACAGTTGAGAAGGGAAAGGCGAGAAGGCCAAGAAGCTTAGTCAACATGGAACCTGAACCTTTGAACGTTGCACCACCAATTCCCATTCGAGACAGAACCATTCCGGTGGTTGACAGACTCATTTCCTGTATTGTACTTCCTCCTTACCAGCAAATACGTGTGACATCAAAACATGCATTCACATGATTCAGCAGTCAGTTTAGTTCGGGGGGAATGCAACTGAAGATCCTAATTCCCACATCAGCAACTTCCTGGAAGTTTGCGGCACTTTTAACTTCAACAGAGCATCAGAAGAAGCAATGAGACTGCGAGTTTTTCCATATTCCCTGAAGGACAGAGCTAAAGCTTGGCTACATTCACTACCAGCAGGTTCCATCACAACATGGAACACTTTAGCCACCAAATTTCTTGCAAAGTACTTTCCACCAGCCAGAACCGGAAAATTGAGGAATGACATCACATCTTTTGTACAACAAGATTCAGAATCCCTCTGCGAAGCTTGGGAAACGTACAAAGATTTACTCCGGAAATGTCCTCACCATGAGATTCCAAAATGGCTTCAAGTCCAAACATTCTATAATGGGCTTTCTGGAATAATGAGAACCACAATCGATGCTGCTGCTGGAGGAGCCTTGATGGCAAAAGGGGAAGATCAAGCCTGGGACCTAATCGAAGAAATGGCCAACAACAATTCCTTGTGGCCAACAGAAAGGAGCATGATCCAAAGAATTGCAGGAATTTATGAAGTTGGAGCAAACACAGCAGTGAATACCAGGCTGGATCAGATATGCAAATGTCTAGAAACACTTAGCACGCAAGTTGTGAACATCGTTGGATCCACAAGTTCACCATATGGAGGAGCACCAGAACCAAACCAACATGAAGAGACGGTGAATTATGTCAACAATTTCAACAGACAAGGGAACAATCAATATTTCAACACCTACAACCCAGGGTGGAGGAATCATCCTAATTTATCATGGAGCAACAATTCAGGCCAACAGCAGAACTATCCACCACCTGAATTCCAACAACAGAACAAAGGCCAGGAGCAGGCAAATGAATCAAGAATAACAAAAGTGTTGACCTACTTGAAAACGATGGAAGCAAAACACGACTCTCAAACAGCAAGATATGATACTATATTTCAAAGCCATTCAGCCTCTATCAAAGCACTGGAGAATCAAATTGGACAACTGGCAAATGCTCAGAGTTACAGACCGCCAGGTACCATTCCTAGCAACACAGAGCCAAATCCAAGGAACATGGGGAATGAGCAATGTCATGCCATCATGTTAAAAAGCGGTACTGAAATCAACAAAGATGTTGGAGCCAAAACAACTGTTGAGGAAGTTCCAAAAGAAACAAAGCAACAGATGGAGGAAAAAGAAGCAAAGGAAAAAGAACAGATCACTCCACCTCCACCTTTTCCTCAACTTCTTCAGAAGAACAAATTGGACAAGAAGTTTTCTCGGTTCTTGGAGATCTTCAAAAAGCTGCATATCAACATTCCATTTTTAAAAGCATTGGAACAAATGCCCACCTATGCCAAATTCATGAAAGATATTCTTTCACGAAAACGGAGATTGGGAGATTACGAGACAGTAGCA
The DNA here is from genome assembly GCA_019454045.1 of Zanthoxylum bungeanum. NCBI lineage: Eukaryota > Viridiplantae > Streptophyta > Magnoliopsida > Sapindales > Rutaceae > Zanthoxylum > Zanthoxylum bungeanum. Next base: position 25,905 of record SKCR01046472.1, read on the forward strand.
TTAACAGAAGAATGCAGTGCCATCATTCAGAGGAAACTTCCCCCGAAGTTGAAAGATCCTGGCAGTTTCACTGTTCCTTGCGTCATAGGAGAACATAACTTTGGTAAGGCTTTGTGTGATTTAGGTGTGAGTGTTAACTTGATGCCTTTCTCTATTTTCAGGAAATTACATATTGGAGAAATAATGCCAACTTCAGTCTCACTGCAACTTGCTGATAGAACGCTCGTATTTCCGAGAGGCGTAGTTGAGGATGTGCTGGTCAAGGTTGACAAATTCATTTTCCCAGCAGATTTTATTGTCCTTGATATAGAGGAAGACGCAGACGTACCAATCATCATTAGGAGACCATTCTTGGCTACAGGTCGAACCATTATTGATGTACAAAAAGGAGAATTAACCATTAGGGTACATGACCAAGAAGTAACATTCAATGTTTTCAAGGCCATGAATTTCCCAGATGATGAAAAGCAGGAGAATGTTTCAGACTCGATGTGATACACAGTACCATTCAGAACTCCAATGCAATGCAAAGTTCTACTGACAAACTTAAAACATGTCAATTGCATGTGGAGCCTAAAGATAAAGCGTCTTTTGTACTGAAGGAGCCAATTCTTGCACTACAAGCAACAGAAGAGAAAAAGTTCCACCAACTCAACGAATTGGAGGAATTTCATAATCAGCCTTTTGAGGATGCCAAATTGTACAAAGAAAATGGCAAGAATAGACATGATGAGAAGTTAGTGCGCATACAACTGGAACCATGGCAGAAGGTACTGTTAAACAAATCAAGGGTGAAATTCTTCCCATGGAAGCCAAAATCACGGTGGTCAGGTCCATTTGTGATCACCAAAGTTTTACCAAATAGAGCCGTTGAGATACATGATCCTGATGCTAACAAAACTTTCAAGGTTAAAAACAAGCGTGTCAAGCACTACTGGGGAGAATCATTTGAGCGACAAAAAGAAAGTGTTACACTTTCAGATCCAACTTAACGTTCGAGAAGCCAAGTCTGGCTGACGACTTTAAACTTAGCGCTAGCAGGGAGGCAACCCATGCAATTTGTGTATATATTGTGATTTGGTGTGTTTTATTTTTGTCTGTTTTATTTTTGCAGGATTAGTCATTTAAAAATGGAAGATGGTTAAAAATGGAAGATTACTCCATCGGAAGAGGCTTTTACATAAATTAGTGTTCCAGGTTAATAAATCAATATATTACCCAACTTTAAGATAACCACTTCATCTTCTAAATAATATTGGAATTAATCACAACCCTGGATAGTTTTTATAAATTTGGATTTTTCTCAACCTACTTTTAAGCAATTTTATTTACTTGTTTTAAATTTAGAATCATCGTCATTTCAAATCAATCAATCAAACAACCTGTTAGATACTGGTAATCAGTTGGCCCCATAAATTAATAACAAAAAGGTTTTAAGTCCTCGTGGGATCGTTACTTTTTATACTACTTGAACGATACGTGCGCTTGCGTTATACGTGTGTGATTACGCCGGTCAATAGTCACTGGATTGATGTTAAGAACATCCGTTAGTATCTTAGAGAACTAAGGATGCTGTCTTAATCCATGGAGAAGGAGAACTTGAAGTGACTGAGATCACTGTAGCAAGTTTCCTAAAACCGATAAAGACGACTAAAAGTCGCAAACGGTACTATACAGTTTGAATAACGGTACAGTAAGCTGGAAATCCTCCAAGCAAGATATTGTTACCGAATAAACAACAAATGCGGGTTATTGCTGCAGCTGAGGCAGTAATTGAAGCCATTTGGGTCAATAACAAATCTAATTAGATTAGATATAATTCTGTTAGCAGCTGAGCTAGGCTTGAGCACAGGCTAAAGAATTAATGGTCTCATCAATGATCTAGATAAATACTTCGATATTCATCTGATTCGTTCGGATCATACATCGTGGCGATGTGATGATCGAAAAAATCACATCAGACGATAATCATGCAAATCCGCTGACGAAAGCCTTTTCTCAGTAATTTGAGCCAACCGTATATAGTTCGGGTGTCAAGCACTCGAGTGACTGGCTATAGGCCAAGTGGGAGATTGTTGGACAATTATGACCCATAGCGTCACTATTTATACAGATCATGGTGTTGTTGTACAAATTAACTATGTGACAAAGGAGATTGTACTCTTATCATTTGTGATTAGATCACCTAGATGTATCAATGATGAGAGGTCCTTATGATTTGTTCTTGGATGGAGAATGATATGAGTGTAGGCACTGCATTTTTGCATATGAGTCCCTATGATGAGTCTCATCTGGAGACACTACATTTTTAGTTAAGGATATTGCGGGAAACGGTCGTCGGAAGGGAATCAGTATTTCGTTAAAGTTTATTCGCTTGTTTAGCTCCAGGCTCACTCGTTGGACCTCCGTTTTAAAGCACCTTTAGCCTAAAAAACCCAGAACCATTTAACCTTGGCCCAAACCCACTCACCAAACCAACACTTAACCTTGGCCCAAAACCCCACATCCAAGCCCATCTCACCCAAGTCCAATCCAAAATAATTAAAACATTTAAAAGACATGTCACAAATTAAACTAATCAAATTAAACCTAACTAAAATCAAATTAAACCAATTAAAATCCAACACAAATTAAAGACCAATTAAATTAAATCTAAATTAAGTTAAACCAATTAAAATAAATCTAAATTAAATTAAACTAATATTTAATTAAAATCTAATACCAAAATTAAAATAAATCATTACCAAAATTAAAATAAATCACTTCCTAATTTAATAAATCACTCACCAATTTAAAATATTTACTCACCTAATTAACAAATTAAATGCCTAATTAACACCAATCAAATATTCAACCTTTCTAATTCACCAAAATTGTCCCCCAATCAAATATATATTTTCATTTTGTGACACTAATTAGATATTACAAATCCATATCCATGCAAACCCTAATGGACAACTATAAAACACACACTAAATCAACCCTAAGAGATAACTCAGACACACGGCCACAACCAAAGAATATAAACCTCACCTCTCTCATCACTCACCACACACGGCAGTGACACAAAAAATAACAAGAACAAAACAAACTGCACTTCATCTTTACGCACAAAGCACAGTACCTCTCTCCAACTCTACTACACGGCAAGCAACACGCATCCTCCAGCCATAAAACCCACTACACTACCGAGCCTTCAAGCATACCCCCCTGATCACGCAACAACCCTCACTCAAGCGCACCCTTCACACACACACACCAGCCTTACGCCAATTGTAGCTCACCAACACTCTCTAACTACTCCCTCAAACAGCCCCTAACTCCCAACATAGCAGCCCATTCACCGACAACAAAAAAGCCATTCCCTGACCAACAAACAAATACTCCACAAAGCAACAAAACCATGCCAACTCACCAGCCCACTCACGCCTAATAAACTCCACAGCAGCCCCCTCAACTTCAAAAATCAAATCTGCCCTGAACAGCCCTCAATCAACGCCAAAACCCCATCGCATTCTGTCCAGTTTCACCGCAAAACACCCCACTGACCTGATCAGTTTTGCCGCAAGTTCAACCCTCAAATTAGCCATAAAACCACCCTAAAACTGCATTAAAAAAACCACACAAAACCCTCTAAAAATTCTTAAAACTGCAGCCCCTTCATCCTTCAAAATCACCCAAAACAGTAGCCTAAAACACCAAAAACAGTGACCAAAATACGGCAACAATACGGCAGCAAAACCGTGAGGAAACAGCAGCAAAACGGAGGTCAAAATAATAGCTTAAGTAGCAAAACAGCGAGGTAAAACGCAAACCAGTGAACCAGAAAAGTTGCAGTGTGATAGCCCTTCCGACGGCCGTGAAACGCGAGTTCGAAAGTCGACATAAAAGGCTAGACCTGAGGGTATTTTTCACACTCGTTTTCAGTTTTATTTTTATTATTTATTGAGTATTGTTCGCATGATTGTTACGTTAAAATGCATGTTGTGGCCCTTGAGTAGATAAATATGCATGGATTATGAAATATTGTATGTTGTGGCCTTGGAATAAAATGAAAGATGTGTCGACTCTCATGGTATATCGGATGGAAACCCGGACATAAATTTCATAGCCGATTCTGAATGGACGGTAGTATGATCTGTACTCGGGATACAACTCCACGTACCACTTGAGTAAACGGCACTTTCTTTTGTTTTATGTTGCTTTGATTTATTTATTATTCGTCATTCAAATCCCGCATGTTACTTGTTTATGCATGATGCGATCGAGTGCATGGTCTTAGTAAGTCGGATTAAAGGTCCCCTATTTGGTGGGGTTAAAACCCTTTACCACGATGCTTTGCCACACCGATTGATGTGTGTGTTCGGTTGAATGTAAGATGTGTTCAATCGAGCATACCAAGTTTGATATTATTGTCTTTATTCTTTGTATTCATGATGCGATCGAGCACATGGGCTTAGTAAGTCGGATTAAAGGTCCCCTATTTGGAGGGGTTAAAACCCTTTACCACGATGCTTTGCCGCGCCGGTTGATGTGTGTTCGGTTTAATGTAAGATATGTTCAATCGGGCACACTAAGTTTGATATTATTGTCTCTATTCTTTGTATGCATGATGCAATCGAGTGCATGGGCTTAGTAAGTCGGATTAAAGGTCCCCTATTTGGAGGGGTTAAAATCCTTTACCACGATGCTTTGCCGCGCCGGATGATATATATTCGGTTGAATGTAAGATGTGTTCAATCGGGTATACAAAGTTTCATATAGTTATCTTTATCTTTGTACGCAATGTAATGAAAAGCGCATGGGCTTATTGTGTTGGACTAAAAAGGTTCTCCATTTGGGGGAAGAAAAGCCTAAAAGGCTACCTTTACCACGATATTTGCCGCGTCTTTCATATATTGATTGTATCATCTATCCCTTAGTCCTGACTTAACGTATTACAATTCATGTCATGATAGCATTTGAGTATTATTTCTTGTGGTATATCGGATGGAAACCCAGACATAAATTCCGTAGCCGATTCCGAATGGACGGTAATGCGGTTCGTACTTGGGATATAATTCCACGTACCACTTGGAAAAGTGCTCACATGTGTGTTTGTGTCCACATTAGTTATCTTCTTTTGCACCACGTCATAGCATGCTTACTTTAATGCCTAATTGCATCCTTAAGTGTCTTTTTGCATTATGTACTAGTTGGCTCTTTTATTTGTGCATGGACATGTAATGGCTATTTGTTTATGATATGTCTATGAAATCACATGTTCGTTATTATTTGATTCACATTTTTGTGTGCTTGTGTGGTTGGTGTGTGCTTGTGTTTCCATGAATACAATATACCAATGAAGTTGTATGTTCGTTGCTACTTTGATGTACTTTCAAGCATGCAATCTTAGATGTGAAATATATGCAAATTTAGGTGTAAGTTTTATTTTTGTGCATATGGATTTAGAAGCATGATACTCTTGGAAATAAGTGTTACTTAAACTTGATTAAATTATTACACAAATCTTTTCATTACAAGTGATATAAGTAAGGGACCATTCTGAACCCAACGGTTTGAGGTCTTTCCTTGCGAGGGGTGAGTGCAGCCTTAAATCTCATTTTCCCGGTTCACACCGGGTGGCGACTCCATTATTCTCAGGTTTAGTCCCCCGTGGCTACTCCGTACTCCTGACTAGGCCGCGAGCCTATGACAGCATGCGTCACCCCAGTTTCTGTGTCCCACAGTCTGGTGACTCCACTGGGGATAGAGAATCGGCCCCGAAATATTGTCTTGTAATGTTTGGATTTATGTTCTAATTGACCGTGTCTATAGTGGATAAAATGAGGGTTTAATCAAGGGCAACTTGAGGCTAGGTAATGGTTTGGTGTCTTTCTTCATTCACTACCTTCCTAGAAGGAAAAGCTGTGAAGGCACTTATATGGCCATCTACCCTTAGCCTATTGTGATGGACTAATTTGGAGGACTCGTTGTTTATTCCTGTCACCAAGCGATAAGAGCCTAAGAGGTTAGGGTACTTAAGAGAGCCTCGCTCCACCCTCCCTCTAGGGAATCTACAACGGGAAATCCATTTGACAGTCAGTCATGCACCATAGCTCATTGGCACGTACCTTAGTGTATAAAAAAGGGTGCGCTCACTTGGTCGCTCGAACCCTTGATTGGGGAGACCTAGTTGTGGGCCATCCTTCGCCGGTGAGAGCATTTGTCTACACTCTTGCGAACCCACCCATAGATCGGGGTTGTATTGTTAAAGTAACAATTATTTCCTTGAGTATGTGCTTGTGGACCATCCTCATTTGGATGCAGTTGGACTATTGTCAGAAATGCGAACTTGCTGGGCCATTTAAACTGGGGCGAGTTCGTACCTTATGACCATTAGGCCCAAAGCTTCTGAAATGTTGATGGGCCATTATGTAGAAATTATTGTTTTATGTTTGCATTATCTTTCTTTTATGCTTGTGTTTGGGAACATCGTCGTTTGGATCCATTTGGACCATTTGTCATGGGATATGGGCTTGTTGTGCCATTTAAACTGGGACAAGAACGTATTTTATGACGATTGGGCCAAAGGCTTCTAAGTGTTGATGGGCCGCTTTGTTCTTGTGTTCGGAACATTACCATTTAGATTTAGTTAGGCTCCTTGCCATGAGATGTGAACTTGTTGGGCCATTTAAACTGGGACGAGTTCACTCCTATGACAGTTAGCCCAAAAGCTTCTAAAATGATGATGGGCCGATTTTTAGGAAAATTTTAATAAGTTAATAAATTCCTTATATCACATGCGTCTCATTCATTTCATGCATACATGCATCATGCTAACCCTTGTGCTCTAAAAGCCATCATAGATTCCCGTTGGGTTAGGGAAGAGGGAAGACACACCAAAAGACCGGTAACAGATATGAGTACATCAGATAATCAGGTATCCCGGATAGATCAGTTGAAAAATGGTTTCGCCAAAATTACCGAACAGTTGCAAGCCTTGACTACCGCCATGGAAAATATGGTTACCCCGTGCTGGGGGAAATTCTGAGAATGTGGGGCGTGAGGTGTTGAGTTTCAATCAAGTCCCAAGGATCATAAATCATGCATAAACGAGTTGAATACATATCAAATGAGGTGCGGAATAACTCACATTGATCGGTAGAGATGCAACAAAGATGGAGTGCGAACTGCTCTCCCTTGCTCGGCAGTGAGCTGCGCGTGTGAGGGGCTGCACGGTGGTGACTGGTTCGGCTTCTCCAAGGTTCGGCCATGGGAGACAACATTGAAGCTCCAAGCTCACGAACTCACTTCCATATCACCTTTGTGTCACTCATGGTGTGCTAGCACTAGGTCTTCTTCCTTGCTTCGCTTTTATTCGGTCAAACCAGAAATTTTGAGAAGATGAAACGGTTCCAAACCGTGAAGGAGAAGAAGAAGAAAAGAGAGGGAAAAGGGTTTTCACAAGAAACCGTAAAAAGAGAAAGAGAGAATGAATTAGAAAAAGAAAAAATGTAAAATGTTTATTTATATTTTCCAAAAAATTAAATAAGTCATTTACCATTTTCAATTTCAAAAAGCAAAGCATTTAATGCTTCCTTTCATCTCACATCAACTCACATCATTCACTCAAATGTCACATCACTCAAAGTGACATGTGATTTGACGCTTGATGTGACTTGCGATTTGACGCTTGATTTGACTTGCGGCCGCACTCGAATTCGAAATGCGAATGCGCTCGCAAACAATCCCGGGCTCGGGTTCGCTAATTCCAAATTAACGAATTTTCCGTTGCGTCGTAATTAAATGATCACGCCTAGTGAAATCACTATTCACATCGCTTAACGAATTAATTCTAAATTAATTCGTTCGCCCGAATTAAAATCTAATTTCAATTCCGCGTCGAAATCTAATTTCGTTATAATATATCGAATATATTAATTTACCGATTAATTCCAAATTAATCGTTTTCTCTCTTTAATTTATATTTTATCCCAGATAAAATATCTCCGTAATTAATCCCAGATTAATTTTCTCTCTCATCGAATTAATCCCAGATTAATTAAAGTGTGAGTCATACGTCATCGGTGAATCTTCAGGAATCGACCCATGAGATCTCCGGATATGTTGGCAGTAAATACGGTCGTCGGACTATCCGAACACGTAAGTACCTCGTACTACATTTATACCGATTTACAAGACAAGGTTGGCTTCTAGCAAAGCGCCATGCCTACCCAATTATCCAGAAATATTCTTACAGGAATATATATAGATCTGTATCAAGCGTAGTATACCGTAGTATTGTGCATATCGGCCCAGTATCGGATAGTCACGTGCTAGGGCTGGGGCTGGATAAGTGTCTGCCCCGTCCGAAGCACATGTCGGATGTCTGGTAACTAGTCTCTATAATCGGATATGCATGACCTAGTCATAATATATCGATGGTTGCGCAACACTTAAGAGCCCTAATACCGTATCCTGCGTGACATCATTTCCACTATGACTAAAGTGATACTTCCGTCTTGACATCACACCCAATACACTACGACTCTCTGATAAACCCAGAAGTGGTGTACGCAGAACTGGTTAAAGCTCTGTACCACCAAGACCAAAGTCTATCGATTATCGTAAGTATTAGCGATGTAAGTCTCAGGTTAAGACTATACACACCTACCTTGATTTCGGCTTCCCATAGACACATAGTCATAATACCAATGGGATTCCGAAGGGTCTATCCAGAGCGAAACTGTTTCCCGTACCATCGGTGAAACACAACCTCCTATCGCACTTGCATAAGTATCCAATACTTATATATATGAGAACTATGACATTGTGCCCTCACAACGCACACAAGTGCAATACTAGCCTATTCCGCATTATCGATGTCCAGTCTCGATAATACTCCGGCTAGGGATATTTAATGATTAATCCTTTGGGGATTGATACTGTCTCATATCATTCTCAATCCAGGAACTATTCATAGGGACCTCTCTTTATTTATATATCTATGGTGATCTAATCACAAATGATGAGAGTGCAATTTCCTTGTCACATAGTTAATTTGCTACAACAACACACATGATCTGTGCAAATAGTGACGCTATGGGTCATTTTGTCCAACAATCTCCCACTTGGCACATAGCCAGTCACTCAAGTGTCCCACACCCGAACTATGTACGGTTCGCTCAAATTGCTGAGGAAAGGTTTTCGTCAGCGGATTTGTTTAATTATTGTCTGAAGCGATTTACACGATCATCACATCGCCACGATGTATGATCCAAACGAATCAGATGATATAGAAGTATATATCTGGATCGTCGATGAGACCTTTAATTCCTTAGCCTGTGCTGACGCCTAGCTCAGCTGCTAAAAGAACTATATCTCATCTAATTAGATTTATTTTCGATCCAAATGGCTTCTATTGCTGCCTCAGCTGCAGCAATAATCCGCATTTGTTGTTTATTCGGCAACAGTTATCTTGCTCGGAAGATTTCCAGATCACTATCCCGTTATTCAAACTTTATAGTACCGCAGTATTTACCGGTTTGGAAACTTGCAGCAGTGATCCTAGTCACTTCAAGTTCTCCTGCTCCATTATTTAAGACAGCATCTTTAGTTCTCTAAGATACTAATAGATGTCCTTAACTTCAATCCAATGACTATCACTTGGATTGACCCGATTGTGACTCCATATGCTCGAAGCGTATAAGACACCAATACAAGTACATTTTAAATGTACAATTTCCAGAGAGTGTTAACAACTCCAAATCTATCCCTGTAGATCTTTATTCCTTGAATAAAGGTTGTTACTCCCCAGAATTCTACGGAGAATTTCTATGAAAGAATATCTATGAAAGCCAAGCTTTCATCAATTGCTTTATGGGAATTTCATTGTCAGTGCCCTCCCACTAACCTCCTTATATACACAAGAATTATTTCATTTTGAGTCAAATCATAAACCATTATGATTATTTCAAAACGTCAGTTCCAAGAACTTTATGCTTGTTTCGATCCAAACATGGATCGAATAACCCGCAAACCTTGTTTGTCGGTTATACAAAATCGTCAGGATATTGTAAGCATCCTCTAAAAGATTTCCTTTTCAGGAAAACGATTTTGATCTGCAACTGACACATTTCATAAATGAAATATGCAGTTATCAACAAGCATCTTCAAAATGGATTTACCATGGCAACAGGTAAAAGGTTGAACCGTTATTAACACAATGTTGATAGCGATACCTTTCCGTCAAAGCCCAGCTTTGTACGTTGGTATGTTGCCTTCCATGTATGTCTTCCTTGAAGACGTTTAATGTACCAATAGGCACAATGCCTTGTGGTACAACAACTAGTATCCAAAATAGTTGTTATATATGGAATCCATTTCGGATTCATGGCACTTTGCCATAATAGGGAGTCGATACCTCGTATCACTTCCTCAAAACGTAGTCGGTGGATATACCTTCATAAGATTGACATCTTTATGAGGTTAGATCAGAAACCCATACCCTAGGTCGTTTTCTGACTCTATCTGATCTACTCAGTTCTTGTGTATTCGAAGATTAATGGTACATATTCATCATTGATGAACTATTTGTGTTCCATTACGGACCTTGTGCCTTGAACAGTATTACTCCAATTTTCATCGAGTATCACTATCCTCCTCCACTGACCACTGCATATCGGTATTCCTCTCAGGAAAAACCGCATGGTGAGCAACAATCACATTGTTCTCATGTGAGATTTATAAGTACTATACTTATGGTTTCCCTTAGGATAACCTATATGGCACTTATCCAATTTGGGTCCTTAGTTTGGTATCATCCAAACGTTATGCCTGGCATACCCAAATTATCAGGAATGAGAAACCTCGTTTCTTCCCTGTTCATATCCTATATGACATCTGTCAAACAGATTTATATGGAACCTTATTCTAAATAAGTTATTGCACTGTTAAAACTTATCCGTTGACGGAAATGGTAGCTCAGAGCGACTCATGATTAGCCTTATCATGTCTAACATGATTCGGTTAATCCGTTCGGACACACCGTCACTTTTACATGTTCCGAGAGGAGTCCCCATTTGAAAGAATACTATACTCTTTCAAGTATATAAGAAACTTATTGCTTAAGTATTTTCCATTACGGTCTTACCGTGACGGTATAATACTATAGCCGATCTGTTTGTCTATTTCATGTCGAAACTCTAAAAGTTTCTGATTTGTGTTCTTCAAAAGAAAACACATAACCAAAACGTGATGCCACATCCGTTAAGGTCACGAAATATTCATATCTACATCTAGCCTAGCTAGACATGGGCCCACTTACTTCACTATGAATAGGGCTAACAGATCGGTGGCCCTTTTACTATTACCAAGTAAATAGTATTTTAGGTACTTTACCTAATAAACTAGATTCGCAGTCCTTATTTGAATAGTCAAATCAGTCCTAGTACCCACTCTTCAAAAGTGTGGATATACGAGTCTCGTTAAATTGTGTCCTAGACAACAATGCCACAAATAAGTCTCTATTGATCAAATCAATTTGAGCTATTTATTTTTCATTTTATATGTTTGAGATTTTATTTATATTCAAAATATAAATTCTGTTATTTACATCTAATGTGTTTATCTCAGTATCATCTTTATATAATAAAACACTTAGTGTTCTATAATATAAAGGTTTTATCTGTAACAGATTAAACACTGAAATTGAGATAATGTCTCTAGTCAAACTAGTTACATTATAACAGTTCCTAATTTAAGTACACACCCAAATGGTAGTTCCTAAACTTAGGTATCTACGGTCGAAACAGCGACTTTCGTCCCGTTTCCGATTCACAGAGAAATCTCGGCTTGAAGTCAGTATCCAGCTCATAGCGGATTCTGAACATCAATACATATATTTTATGTACCACACTAAGTATTTAAAATCCAATTTCAATACTAGTAGTGAACATAACTTTGACAAATATTTTTAAAGTTAGAGCTTCGCCCTTTCTTTAATTCCTTCGTGTCTGCCATATCCAAATGGTAGTCACTTTGGTATATGTCAATTATCTTTTCAATATTTTAGGAACCTTAGGCCAAGCCTTGGGTTTTTAGAATATCGAAACGATGTGCACCTCGTGCTACATGCCCAATTTCAAACTTTGACTTTATCTCCTCTAGAATAGTCAATTAATTCTCCAAGAATTATAAATTACAATTTTAATACTTCTTAAATCTAAAATTAGATTTATGACAAGTATATTAAATTAAGCACTAAAGTCATCATCACATAAATCTTCCAAAGATTTTACGCTCTACTTATTTTGCTTAATTTTGGGCTTAAGGTATAATAAGTTATTTTATCAAATAAAGTAACCTATTATTTATTCCCAATATGAAAATTAAAGTCGTTTAAATACATTTTCACCCAGGATTATGTCTTAAACATTAATCTTTCATTTATATCTTGATTCTAATAGTCCAACTATTTAATCAACGATTTGTGGTACTATTTATTATAATGATTATAATAGTCCAACTATATAATCAAATATAATCTAAATTAATTAACCTCAATTACATTGATTACTATAATCCAATTATAAAATCAACTGTAAACTGAAATTAATTAATTCAAATATATTGATTAATATAATCCAATTACATATAATCAAATATAATACAGTCCAACTGTTTATTAAAACAACAATTTAATATTACGACGAATAATTTGAATGAGCGCGCGTATGGCGAGTAATTGAACGAATATTGAAAATTCAATTCTTGCCTCCCACTATTTTTCGTCGAGCCTCCAACCCTCTGTCGAGTACTCGGGAAACCGTGTTTCCTAGTGGGCTAGGATCCCGTTAAATATCACACAATCTTGACTTTGGCCAACAAATTGTATGATAATTAACTAGGTAGATCTCTAAGATCAATTGGATCCAATCCAATTCCTAGATCCAGTAGGTGGACATCCAAGTCCCAAACATATATCTATATATGCCTATACATCGAATGTATACCCTAACCTTTTTCCTCTGAATCAACTAGGCCTTGGCTTTGGCACAACAAACCTAGTGATCCCAGTCAAGCGCGGACCCATTGACCATGGAAGCTTCGTAATCAATGTCGTTGGACAAGAAGTGGTCTTGACTTTGGCCAACAAACCACAACTTGGACAAGACACCAATATGGAACAAAGCCTCGTGATTCAAACACATCTTCGACGGACAAGGGCTTGACTTTGGCTAACAACCCATGCCAATCTAGGATCTTGAGCAAGAATCACTCAATGGAAGGAAAAACGCATGATATTTGATGAGGGTTTTTCGTGTGCAAATTAGCTACCAATTTTAATTATCTTTGTTAAGGTCTCATCATCATACACCCTTAAACATGCATTCTAAACACATAATAAAGCGCATATGATAAAATAATAATGATATGCGGATGGATATTTTACACATTCATCCTAGATCAAATCTCTCATTTTCTCTCTCCCCCGCTAGCACAAATATTTCTTCTACCCGTTACACTACACTTCTAAAGAAACCTCATTTACATTGAGGGGAATAGGTGAGAAGAGAATACAAGAATATGAGGTGATAAGGCTGGACACGCAGGTCCAATTAATAAATCAAATTTATTACAATTTCCAAAATCGCCCCACCCGGCTAATATCCATCCGATATACATTATTCAAACATCACAACCATGTATTCATACAAGCATGTTATCAATCAATATAATCAAATTAATTAATCTGATAATTAATGATCATTCAATGTTCAAACAACGATTTGATTTTGTTCGAGTCAAACTCGTTTTTGCGAATAAGTACTTAAAGTACTAATTCTACGAATTAAATTAAATTACATAATTAAATCCAATTTAATACGTATTTAATTCTAATTCTTTATTTAATTACAAATTAAATATTACACTTTATAAAATAAACCTTTACGACTTAAATTCCAAATTTAATCGTTACAGGTCTCAAAGCCCGATTAATATCCAATATTAATTTAATTAAAGTCCGATGGGCTTTTAATTAATTTCTTCAAGGCGTGGACTTTTGGTCAACTCGGGTCAAACCGAATAACCAAAATCCAATCCGGGAGTTACCCCATAAGCCTAGAAATCAATCTTGGCCCATTAGGCCCAATTAAACTTTAAAGGTCCAATAGTCGCATTCGGCTTTATGGATGCAGTTTTGGGCCCAATTGGATCCAACCAATTTTGCCTAAACCTACTTTGTACAACAAAGTCCAATAAACCCAATAACAACTTTAAAAGCCCAAATCCAATTTTAAGGCCCAATAATTTAATTCCAAAAATTCCAAATTTCCCAATTAAATTACCTAAAGTGTATAGCATTATTAATTACCCAAATCAAAGTTTCCAAAACACTAAATTTGTCCAATTAATCATGCTTATCATCAATTAATCATGTCCAACATAATTTGATCAAAATCAAACCCAATAAACACATGCTAAAGTCTCGGCCATAAGGGGAAAATTATGTCCAAATCAAATTCAATCCAATTGAACCAAATAAACATAAATTCAACATCCCTAATGATTTCCAAGTCATCCAATGAACAAAAAAAATAAAAAATCCAAGACATTAGGGCACTTACTAAATTCGGCCAACATAAGCAATTTGGGGAAAATTGTTCCAAACATTTTTTCAACAAATTGATCCAATCAATCCTCAATTAAACATACTTAAGCATTCTAAATCATCCAATTTCATTAAACATGCTCAAAATCAAGTTTAACCAAATTAAAGTTTTGGCCAACAATAAGCAAATTGGGGGAAAATCAATCCAATTAATTTTTCTTCAAATTGATTACATATAACTCTAAGTTATTCATATACAAACATTCTTAAACAAACAATTTGTCAAAATCATGCTTAAATCAAAAAGCCCCAAATTTTGCTCAAGAACCCTAAAAACGTTTTATGCACAAATGGCTCAAGATACCAATGTTGAGTTTCAATCAAGTCCCAGGATCATAATCATGCATAAACGAGTTGAATACATATCAAAAGAGGTGCGGAATAAATCACATTGATCGGTAGAGATGCAACAAACATGGAGTGCGAACTGCTCTCCTTGCTCGGCAGTGAGCTGCGCGTGTGAGGGGCTGCACGGTGGTGACTGGTTCGGCTTCTCCAAGGTTCGGCCATGGGAGACACCATTGAAGCTCCAAGCTTCAAGCTTCCAAGCTCACGAACTCACTTCCCTATCACCTTTGTATCACTCATGGTGTGCTAGCACTAAGTATTCTTTCCTTGCTTCGCTTTTATTCGGTCAAACCAGAAATTTTGAGAAGATGAACGGTTCCAAACCGTGAAGGAGAAGAAGAAGAAAAAGAGAGGAAAAAGGTTTTCACAAGAAACCGTAAAAGAGAGAGAGAGAATGAATTAGAAAAAGAAAAAATGTAAAAGGTTTATTTATATGTTCCAAAAAAAAATTAATAAGTCATTTACCATTTTCAATTCCAAAAGCAAAGCATTTAATGCTTCCTTTCATCTCACATCCATCACATCAATCAATCAATGTCACAATCACTCAAAGTGACATGTGATTTGACGCTTGATGTGACTTGCGATTTGACGCTTGATTTGACTTGCGTGCCGCACTCGATTCGAAATGCGAATGCGCTCGCAAACAATCCCGGGCTCGGGTTCGCTATTCCAAATTAACGAATTTTCCGTTGCGTCGTAATTAAATTATCACGCCTAGCGAATGTTAGACATTAATGTCCCATAGCGTCACTGTTTGTAAATGATATTGTATTATTGTACAAAATTAA